>OMNO01067674.1:0-21280 GCA_900303215.1 Trachyrincus scabrus | reverse complement strand
GGGGGGGAGACTGAATCAAGCTGCTCTTACCTCGACCATTATGTGAAAGGCGTGCTATTTGAAGAGGAGAAGAAGAAGGAGAAGAAGAAGAAGAGGCAAACAGGGAGATTATTGTGTTTTTCTGTTCCGTTTTTGTGGAGAAAATGAAACCTGAAGACTGTGTGTGAGGTTGTGTACACTGCTGGGAAAGTAACTTAGCCTTTAGCTCTTATCTGCTCTTCAATCAAGTGTCTTTCATTGGCGTGACAAACATGATGATAATAATGTGGTATGAATACTTTCATACCACATTATTAAGGTGTTTGTCATACAACTAATATTAATAACATATATACAATAATATTCAATTCATATAAATAAATCTGATGTCCAAAAATACTATGCTACAAATTCTACCAACTAATATAGACCTATATTAATTACAGAGAGCAGGGAACATATGAATGTATACTAATACGCTGCCCCCCCACCCCAGTCAAACTATGGATGGGAACTTAAGATGTGTTTGGTCTCTATATAAACACAAGTATCTTTTAAAAGAATTGCTCCCAGGGTTTTGAGGCTAAATTTGAATAAGAATATTTTTTTTGTTGCCATTTCCAGAAGCAACGGAAAGAACAGAAGGGCCCAAAAATAGAACTTCACAATTAAAGTCACAATTATTTCCACAGGGGGGCCAGATTAATAAAACCTTGATTCAAGGGAGGAATGTATTTTGGTTTGCACACAAGCCTCAACATGGGAAAAGTGGTCGTTTCGCCAGAATGAAAAATACATGAATAAAAAAAACTAAGGAATAAATGTGTTTGCTCTGTATATAAGAACATATTGTGAGGTTCATTAACTGCGGCCTTGAGGCGATCGGTAAAAACAACGAAGGAGAAGAATGACGCAACTGACTAACCAGTTTCCCACTGAACGGGCAAACTAGCGCCGCGGCTGACGAGATGGGAACACCGCGAACGGTGCTATCTGTGGGGTCAACCTCCAGCGTTACCAAATCAAATCGAAATCAATTTTCAAAGCAAATCAAATCAACTTTTTTGCACGTTGTCGTTGGTGTGTCGTTTGTCCGTCGGCTTTTCAGCTGTTCTAGTGTCATTCACCTTCAGTTATTTTGCTTTGTGGAAATGCTAAATAGACAGACACACACACACACACACACACACACATACACACACACACACACACACACACATTGGCACACACACATTGGCACACCCACTCACACACACACATTGGCACACCCACTCTCACACACACACACACACACACACATTGGAACACACACACACACACACACAACATACACACACACACACACACACACACACACACAATAAACTAAAGTTGAAGTAGAAAATGGCTTCTCTCTCTTGTCTAACAGCCTCTCCACGTCCTTGGACGCAGTGCTCGGAGCCGTGCTCCGTTTATTACTGTTTGCCTATATAAAGAGCTCATCAATAATGCAACGGCTGCATTGATTCCTCTTCCATACGCTGGGATGGAACCAAAATGGCTTCCAGCAACACAAAGCCCCCCTTTTCTTTTTCTCTGGCTACTTGTTTGCTTTCCACTGATGATAATTATGTTCTGCCAGAACGTTGTTCTTTGTTCAACTATTGCAATTCACTCAAAAGACAACTGGCTTTAATTTCTTATATGCGCCACTATTTCCTTCTCTTGTTTCTTTTCGCTAGCTTTTTTATTTTTTTTGTTCCTCAGCCTCGAAGGACTAAATGATCCAGAGAAGGAGTCACATTTCAGTCTTTAGGCCGCTATGGATGCCGAAGTCCAATTCTCATATTAAAAAAAACAAAAACAAATATTATACCAGAACAGAACATGTCAGCATGGTGCTTGCTTGTCTTGGCATAACCACAAACACTGACTGGTATGACATGGGTCCTTTCCTTTCAGTTTAGCCAATCATCCTCATTCATCATCCTTATAACAATAATCATAACAAACAAGACCCAAATTCGTTCGTACGAGCGTTTTAAGAGCACTTCTCTCACCAAAATCCTCGTATTTAGGATTTTCTCCTGGGTATGCACAAAATCTACGAGTGGTCTAGACTTGTCGTACGAGTCGCGTATGGTTGGCAACAGCAAAAAAAAAACTATGTTGTTTGGCCAAACGATTCCTATTTGGCATGGCTTTGACTAATGATTACGTTTAAAATTGTATTAGGTTATATCCATTGCACAACAATAGGCTAATCATAATGAAAATAGTATTAATAAGAATACGTGTCATACCTTTGTTGCAGAGGCTCTAGAATAACTAATATAGGCATTAGGGCTAGCTGAAGTGGGCATGGGTCAGAATGCAGACACGGGTTGTGTTCCATCAAGTCTTCTTTATTCAAGATTGTGGCGATGCAGGTCTTGGCTTGTATTTCAATGATACGTGGTTGTAGATATGTGTCTGGATATGTGTAGATATGGGTTTATCTGAGGTGTGTGTGCTTCCAGGGGTGTGTGTGTGTGTGTGTGTGTGGCTTGATCTATGGACACACACTTTCACACCCTATGTGTTCCTTATCTCAACAACTCTAAATTACAACTTCATCACCGCCGATCTACTGAAACAGAAAGTAAATGCAAACTAACTACCACAGTCCTTCTCTCTTACCAAGCGCTGTGCGTTTTCCCAAACTGTCCTGCCTTATAGCCTACTTTTCAGAACAACTTTAATATTATTAAACATGACATGATTAATTAGTAATAGCAACACCTCAAACTACATGGACACATGGATCGCTTGTCCTCGCCAAGCAGTCTTTTGGAATGTATTTTAAAATCAAACCACTTTTTTTTATTTCGGACACTTCAGCGGACACCACATTGACAGCTTGTTATTTTATTTCCCCCCTTTACCTTAGCAGGTGCTCTAATGCCACTACTGACACTGCTAAATATTAGGTTTTCTTTTATAGACCTATGAAGCTCCGCACTTGAATATTTTTTTTTCTTGGCCTGGTGCCAAGAATGCTGCTTATGAATGCTGCTTCTGCAGAAATGGGGCAGAACGTGTGCACATGAACGTGTGCACTCACATACCAACAGGTGGAATTCATCATGTGTATGCATCATTTAGAACAATTTGTACTGTCTGTAATGTGTTTGGTGAATCTGACGTGGCGCAGTGTACGAGTTGTATGCAAATACACAAGTAAGATCAAGTTCTTGCATGAGACCCAATGTTGTGCAAAGGACATACATTACATCCTAATACTCAATGATCCTCCAAGCCACCTGGGTCTCCACAAACACCACACACAAACACACATGAGGCACTCTACGCTCAACACTGAAAGGTCACGTCCCTCAAGTCATCGTGAACAAACAAACAATAACAATAAATAAACTACAAAATGCATTTCCTGTAGAAAATGTGGTGAGTGCTGTAGTGTAAAATGAGGTAAAAAAGATGTTTAATAAAGTGACATAGTTTAAGATGTATAGAAATGTTGAATAGCTGAACTCAAGTGAAAATATTTGAACAGAGTTCAAAAGTTTAAAGTCTGAATGGAGTAAGCATAACAGCATAAACATACAAACCATTTTAATAATTTCAAACAGTTTAAAAAAATTGTTTAAGAATTAAACAAATAGCTAAAGCTTGAAGTCGCATTTTAGTGATTATATTTAAAAATTATGCCGCACTGACAAAAACACGAACGATGACATAACATAACACACAAATGTGTTATGTTATATTAGCCATCTGACATGGCTAATAAGCCTATATGAACACTGGCATACCTGCCCTGCCTCATGACCTGAGTCAACCTAACCACCACTCACTCTCTCAATGAAACCAAACAGGCTTAAACAGGGTTACCCATTGGGTTAGCGCCACCCCTAAGCTAAACCAAATGATTCAAAATCAATTAACATAAATATCAAGCTTAACCAGCCAAAACACATAAATAACATAACATAATAACAATGCGTTACAACTTGATACAGTTCTATATGGCATTCATATCATAGGTATTTCAAGGACACATTAAAATACCACTGTCCTTTTAATGAGATGGTTTACCCTGGCGCGATCCCGTGACATAAATACAGGAAGTGAAATGCGGACTTGCCCTTTAACGTGGGAGAAGATACAGATAAGATCACAGATGAAATGATCGATGCAACTACTGAAAACTGTAAATGTGCCAGCAAACAATAAACAGTGAGTAGAGCGATTAAATGACTTGTGTGATTCTTAACTGGTTGTGACTATACGTGGTTGCTTCTCAGGCTGTATTGACCAGTGATGCATATCACTTTGTCACATTGCTGGGCAGGGCTTTCTGCCAGAAACCCTAAACCTAACCAAGTAGTTTTGTTGCTTAAACCTAACCAAGAAGTTTTGTTGCCTAAACCTAACCAAATTGCGACTGAAAACGAAAAAAATAATAATAAGAAAATAATAAATATAAAATAATAATAAGTCAACAAAGTCTAAAAATAACACGGGACACAAATCCCTCCTGGGTGAAAGTCCTTGTGTTTGTCCCAATCATCCACCATGACTTCCTCCAAAAATGTACCTGACTTGAGTGCCATTGCAAATTAAATTGGAGTCGTTACATAAACGCCCGATGCTCAACAAGTATAATTCCAATCGCTGAATTATTTTAATGCCAGTGAAACAAGAACCACCGTATCTGTTTAAGCTTTACATTGTGTTTCTAGGTGAAATATTGACGTTTTTAGGCTCCACTGTGTCCGGTGTCCAACGGAAGTCAATGAGACAAAGCGAAAATATGCACAAATTTTATCAAACAAATTGTTAAATATTTTAAAAAGTAATAGTGCACGATTACAAGCGAAGATGAGCATTTTAAAAGTTGAATGGAGTCTCTAGGTGAAAAGCTGTGGGAGGAGATCAAAGTTTATGGAGAATAATAAAGAAAGAAAGAATAATAAAGCCTAAGAATAACAATATTTGAATACCTAAAACAAATGCATGTCTTTAACTCCTCTCAAATTGTATTTCATATTTGTGCAAGTATTTTTTTTCACGTTAGCAGCACGGCTCTATTTTGAATGGGCTTCATGTAGTAGAGCCCTGTGTCCACGGTCATGACACAGGCTCCGGACCCGGCAGGCCACCGAGGCAGGACTTACGTGCGTGGGGACGAGGGCAGCCGGGTAGGCCAGCTTGTGCTGCCTCCACATCCAGAAACAGAAGAGGACAACGGCCGTCAGCCCCGGGATGGGCACCAGGGTGTACAGCAGGGTGCTGAAGAGCTGGGGCTTCTGGGAGAACGTGTTGGAGGTGGCTGAAGGGTGGAGCGCAGAGGGGAGAGAGAGCGACAAATAAGGTGTGCGAGAGAGAGAGATACGATGAGAGAGAGAGAGATATGATGAGAGAGAGAGAGAGAGATATGATGAGAGAGAGAGAGACACCATGAGAGAGAGAGAGATACAATGAGAGCGAGAGAGCAAGAGAGAGAGATGGTAAGAGAGAGAGAGAGAGAGAGAGAGAGAGAGAGAGAGAGAGAGAGAGAGAGAGAGAGAGAGAGAGCGAGTGAGAGAGAGACAGACACACAGAGAGAGACGAGGTTTCATTATCGTAATTATTCAAGTGGAATATTCCAAGTACTGCAATGAAGAAAAGGATATATGAAAGAAAGCAGCAAAAATAACAAACAAAGAGAAGTGTATAAATCTTAATAACAATGACACAAAGAAATAACATCCAGCAGGACGACGGTGCACGACCTCGTCTCTAAACAGCTCAGCACACAGCTCACCAAGTCTCACTCCTCGCTGGAGGGGGGGTGCAGGGGTATTACAGTAAAACCTACATCGGGGTGGAGGCAGGGGGAGGGTCAGCAAACTCATCTCTTGACACAACATAATCCGTCAAACTAGCATAATGGCGCCGGTGAACTATATTTAACCCCAATCTGGAGCTGGCGGGATGGAAAGAGGGAGCGGTCCCGGGTGCGTAGTGGGCACGGTGCAGGGGGGGTGATGAGAGCTGATGTGGTGAGCCGGTGCTGCCTTCCCTCCCTGGTGCCTTCTGGGCTGCACGCACTCCACAACTTATCCAGTTAGTTATCTTACAGATTCATATCTTTACCTATCCATCCATTCATCCGTCTGTCTATCTATCTCTCTGTCTGTATGTCAATCTGTCTGTATGTATGTATGAATGTATCGTCTGATCACGATATGTCATGAGGAGTCGGCGGTCTCCCGACGCCAGAGGCGATTTGCTTTATATTATTCTGTATGGCATGTAGTTTGGTAGTTTCCTACTTTCACTGTAGGCTTGAGAAGGATGTGGTGCGGGCTGGCAGAGAAAAGCATTTCTGTCGAGATATAAATCACAGAAACCCGCCAGTTGCCAGCATGCACCATTCCCTTGATAGAAAAGGCCTATAAGAATGTGTTTAGTACCCCTATACTAACATACCCCTCTACAGTCACATAGCATGTTGCTCTAATCAGTCATCAAATGATTTCATTTCATCTTAATACTCCAGATGTTTAGAGTGTTAAAGGTGAACCTACTCCAGATGTTTAGTGTTAAAGGTGAACCTACTCCAGGTGTTTAGAGTGTTAAAGGTGAACATACTCCAGATGTTTAGAGTGTTAAAGGTGAACCTACTCCAGGTGTTTAGAGTGTTAAAGGTGAACCTACTCCAGATGTTTAGTGTTAAAGGTGAACATACTCCAGATGTTTAGTGTTAAAGGTGAACCTACTCCAGATGTTTAAAGTGTTAAAGATGAACCTACTCCAGATGTTTAGAGTGTTAAAGATGAACCTACTCCAGATGTTTAGAGTGTTAAAGGTGAACCTACTCCAGATGTTTAGAGGGTTAAAGGTGAACCTACTCCAGATGTTTAGAGTGTTAAAGATGAACCTACGCCAGATGTTTAGAGTGTTAAAGGTGAACCTACTCCAGATGTTTAGAGTGTTAAAGATGAACCTACTCCAGATGTTTAGAGTGTTAAATGTGAACCTACTCCAGATGTTTAATTAATGGCTCCGGTCGAATAGTCATAAAAATTACGTCCTATGTCTTTTCCTTACCACTTTTCCTTGACCTCGATGGAAAACGTCATGTGGTCAAGGAAAGATGTGAAGGAGAATTCATAAGGACTTAGGAAAAACACTTACACTAGGCTACGTAATGATGCGATGGCGGATGTTATGGATGTGGGTCTGCTGTGGTGAAACTACAATGTTCCGCAGATGGACTACTAAAAGCGCATCTTAGATACTTCGTCCCATGCGTTCTTACCATGTTGGTTCATACAGGCTTTATAAACGTGGACATCCCAGTGAAAAGTATTACTTCATTACCAAGGTTGGAATTTAAATTAAAAAAGGAATATTAGAAAGGAAGCATTGAAGCACCTTTCCTTAGCATTTAGAGAATTCGACCAGCTCTTATGGCTGCCACTTAGATACTTACAGGTCATTTCACTCAGTTAGGAACCTTCCTAAGCAAAAAAAGACTATTCGACCAAAGCCAATGTATAGTAGCTAAGAGAGGGTTTCACAGGAAATAGGTCAATTGCCTTTGATCAGAACACACTGTCTTTAATTGCCATCTGGTGGCGATGGTTTGGCTTGGTGTCATTCAGTTTCGCGCTGACCTTTCAAAGATGGGTCAAATGTCAAAATTGAACAATGGGTTCTTGAGATATCCACTTGATATCCTTTGTGTCTCGTGACGTTTGTATTGTCATTTTTGCATTGGATTTATTGTTCTTATTTGGAGACTCCGCCCACCTCTACTAAAACCTCTCTATCTTTGCTCTTCTGTACATTATTGGCATCAAATCTTGACCCAGGTACTCATCAGATGTTGTGCTATTGCCCTATAGTACTAACTGATAATACACTAGATGGTACTCTAAAACATGACATTTATTTCAGGTGGAAATTAAATCTTCCATTTATGCTGTGTTCCAGCTTTATTCACTGACCCAGTAGCATTGACATTGATTATTTGCACACTTCACTTGTGCACTTCGCACTTGCACAACAGTCTCGCAGGTGTTATCTTTCTTTTGGTACCAAGAATACATATTAGCCCTTGTAGTTGTGGAGATATACTCGATTTACTTTGGGTATGTTATTTTCAGCAAAAACCTGAGAAAGAGGCCTAGTGATGAAGATGTTAAAGGAGAACCTAGACCAGGGGTTAATGGTGAACCTACTCCAGATGTTTTAGAGTGTTAAATACAAACCTACTCCAGATGTTTTAGAGTGTTAAACGTGAACCTAGTCCAGATGTTTTAGAGTGTTAAATGTGAACCTACTCCAGATGTTTAGAGTGTTAAAGGTGAACCTACTCCAGATGTTTAGAGTGTTAAAGGTGAACCTACTCCAGATGTTTAGTGTTAAAGGTGAACCTACTCCAGATGTTTACTGTGTTAAAGGTGAACCTACTCCAGATGTTTACAGTGTTGAAGGTGAACCTACTCCAGATGTTTACAGTGTTGAAGGTGAACCTACTCCAGATGTTTAGAGTGTTATAGATGAACCTACTCCAGATGTTTAAGAGCATTAAAAGTTAACCTATTCCAGATGTTTTACAGTGTTAAATGGGGAATTTCCATAAAATCAACGTTAGACGAGGTCATCTTTTTTTATTGTGCCATCATGGTCATTTTCTGACGGTGTATAATACTTTTTATGGCATTATATTCATTCAATCTTGAACCATTTAGGTGAAAATTAATAATTAGGTGAAAATGTCCTCATGAATATTCATGAAAGCACTGCTGTCCATGCCACGATAGTTGCCAACTCCTCATGTATCAGCTCCGTTCACAATTAATCTGATAACTTTTGAGGTGTGAAGAGATTCGGGAGGATCAACACAGTAATAGTGGCACTGCTCTAAAAAGAATGTCATATATTACATCCATCAATTGTGTATCTGCAAATAATGGTGTATTCACAATAACCTGTATATTGTGCTATTTGCACAGTAGCAGGGAATAGCCCACGTACAGCTGCTGAAATAGACGGAGATTCTCATTTTATAGCCTTTAACTCCATTCACCCCCAAGCATTCTACACTGTCTCGCACTCTGCCCCCGGTGCTCAAGCATGGTACTGCAGTCTTTTTCCTGTCACATTGCGGTCAATGGGAATGGCATAGCGCTCTCTCTAGAATAGCTCTGGGTGAACCTACTCCAGATGTTTAGAATGTTAAAGGTGAACCTACTGTAGGCGGTGAACTGTCGGTGTGACTCGCTCTGGGGCTGCTGGCTGTCGGGGGCGTACAGGAACTTCTCGTTGCACATGTTGCCCTCGCAGCAGCAGAAGAAGACGTCGGGGGTCTCCTTCCTCTCCACACAGTCACTGCTGCAGGCCACACCAAAATGGAGCTTGTGTTAGGCTTTTTTGTCCTTTATTGTATGCACAAGCATGAAAATGCATAAACACACACATACACACACACGTGTACATACGCAAATGTGCAAGAAGCTGCACACATAAGGCAAATGGACACAGGCACACACACACACACACACACACACACACACACACAAAGGCCATAGAAGTGGCAGCTGTACCCTGGGGAAGGTGAGGCTGTGTGTGTGTTTACTGAGCGCACGTAGACTCCGCACGTAGACTCTGCCTAATATTTCCCTATTCATCGAACAGCGAGTAGAAGATATCTCAAAACAACTTTCACCACTCACCGATATGACTGTGTTCCTTGCTATAATCCAAAAAGTGGCGGGCGGTGAAACAGATGTTTTGCAAAAGTCTTAAAAATATTACTTTTAAGACGCGTTTGACTGCAAAACACCGGAGATTTGTCCCGTTTTGTCGAATGTGCGCATGCGCTGGAGTATTCACTCTTTTTCGTCTTATTCAAGTCTTTTAAGTTTACTCTACATTGGAGTATCGTAACAAAGTTCTCGTAAACGTGATAAGGTGGATGTCATTGACAGAATTAGCTAAATATGACAGATGAGAATGTCTGTATGAAAATCAATAGATTTAAACATATTTTTATGTTTTGATTATTATTGATTGCATCGCGGCTAGAGGAATGTCGAAAGCAGCTTAAAAAGACGAATAAGAGTGACTACTCCGGTGCATGCGCACATCCGGCAAAGCGGAACAAAATAACAAAATATCCAGTGTTTTGCAGTCAAACGCGTCTTAAAAGTAATATTAAGACTTTTGCAAAACATCTGAGTAAGGTGTGTGTTTCATGCTGACCACCACAGTCACAACTGGATAAGCAAAGTCAACAGGTGTTGTCAGCTAACCGTAGTTTATTTTACAGAGTTCTTAAAGGGGCAGTGCACCGATTTAACACATTGAGCCAACCGTTGGGGTAGTGGAGAAGAGTTTTCTAATAATATAAATCAACTTTCCAATATCATCTGTGTAATTAGAGTTTGGTAAAAATAGGTGCCTACTTCCGACTACCAATGACGCGTTTTGCATCATTTTGCAGCGTCACTGGTAGTCGGAAGTAAGACTAGCAGACTACAAACTGTTTCTTCCATTTGAAAAAAAAAAGAAAAATCACCAGAGCCACCGAGCCCTGACCAAAGTCGTATTAGATCTAGGTTTGTCGACAGTATGTGTAATACATTGGCCATTTAACCCAATTCTGTGCTTTTTTGTTGGATATATACTGTTCTATTCACTACAGACAATACCGTCTGGCAGCCTATAGCCATTTCCTTGAGTGGGTACTACGAGGGCTTGTTTTGGCTGCATGCGTTGTCCAGTCAGTGAGAACCAAGAGTCCTTCAGCCATATACCAAGATATATACATATACCAAGATATATACATATACCAACGTTTTCAAGAGCAATTTGAGGCTCAACTCTAAACTCTAAATGTCTATGGATGTACATGTACATTGCAAGTACCTTTTCTAATTTTGTAAATACAATTGTTCAAATCTTACCTGTTTGTTACTATATTCATGATAATTTTTGAATTATGGGCCATGATATAACTATTTTCAAACTGAAAATGTAAATGAATAGATATGTATATTACACAATTGTTAGATCATATTAGTGTACAATAAGGCTTGAGCATGCAATTCATGTCTTTCAAATGAAGTTCAAGGAAAATTAGACACTTGAATCTTGGTGAATCATAATTTTAATAATAAAAAAAAGAAAACAAAAACAATATACAAATATTGCATTTGAAAGTGAATTTCAACTATATACAGTGCAGCTTTGTCGAGAGAATGGAGGTGAACTCAAGAGTCATGTCTGGCTGGTAGCGGTCATCAAAGTCATCTAAAGGGTCGATGCTGCCCAAGCTGAACATGAACACACAGTGACAACCTAACAAAAAATATTTCAATTGTCATTAGTTATGTAGTATATGTTGATCTTTACCCTGCACAAGTTTTAACCATTTAAAACTATTAAAAACGGTTGTACTAGATTTGATAGAAACATATGAGAATTTACTCTGACTTTGCTTTGCCTCGAAGTATGTGGCTGCGGCTTTGTGGGTGTGGAGGTCAAAGGTGACGGGGAGGCTCTCTCAGTGGCCCATCGAAGCAGAGGGGGTGGGTAGTTGCAAGTGACCAGTCATTGATGGTGACGGCCCTACGGTTTGCACTGAAACCTGTGAAAAAGAGAAAACATGAGGAAATTGGAATTGCAAGCAAAAGTCATCAAAAAGCCAAAAGCAGTGAAGAGTACACATTCAATTGTTAAATAATTATCCTAACTGTGGCAGGTATATAATATATGATGTATATTATATATCACAGATATTGTGCATACACTGTATTGCTGCAGGTACAGTAGGATAAACATTATGCTGTCCATTGTGTGGCTTGTAGTGCTGTTTCTGTAATAGGGCTTGTCCATCAGAATACATCATAAGATTGTTGGCGAGGACTTAAGAGCGTTGTAATGCTAAAATCCTAAATCAACGTAAATATACAGTAACCTAAGTTAATGAAAACTTTGTTTTGCCACGTCTCGCATGAGCAATTCTGTGGCAGTTTCAAACAACAATGTCTCCCCATAATAACAGATCATTTCACGATTTATTATTAAACTACCATTCCAATGCTCCTATGCTTCCAAAATGGAGGCGGTTATTGCGAGGTGACGTCGCGATGTACAGGCCCTATACAGTCTACATAGTATCGTGCTTTCTCACGTAGGTTTAGGCTACCCAATGGTGTGTTGAACAGCATATTCAGTAAGCATAATCAATGTGGCACATAAATAAATAGCTACGCAGCAAGATACTTTATTGATCACAAAGGAAATTGTAGCTTTAGGCTAGCACTACCAATATGTATCTATTTGAGTGGATCAAAATACTCACAATTAGATTTACCCACTAGAAAACTCACCACAATCACTTTCAGTAACGGCTAGGCTTTAGGTAACGCTAAAGTACTAAATACTTACCGCTAGCTTCGTGCGAGGTTGCTCATGTGGCGGGGGATGGCCACGGCGGCAGCAGCAGAATGACCCGGGTCTGGTCCTTCGTAGCTAACAAGGACGCTTGGAATTGCTGTCGACTTTAATTGCCGTTGTGACGGCTCTCCCTCCATTAGTCCTCCGATAAAAAATGAACAAACACATTTTTGATTTTGCTCAACAGAGTTTGTTGGGGTTGTTTATAGCCCATAGCCACTGCCTTCCACACTCTGCAGCTGGATCCGGTAAATGGTGAAAGATTATTTAATTCTTACCGTCACGCCGTGAAGAACAGCCGACTACGACGCATGTTGCCGCATGGTTGGTTTATGTAACGTGATAAATAAAAAGCGAATCGTTGTCTTCTTCATAACAAACGGTGGGTCTGTCTTGGGACAGAGTTGATGGTTGGGCGTGTCCTGGGAATGGCTCGGGGAGGGAGGGTGAAGTGGCTGATGGGTATTGTAGGAACGTGAGTTGTTCGCTGTTCATATTGTGCTCTGGTCAAATACTTATCTATTACTATTACTCATAGGGCTAACATTGAGTATATATATATATGGTCTTATTCAACAACTGAATGCATCTTTAAATAGCCTAACTATACCTCAGTAAGTGTAGGAGTTTTAACATGGGTTCGGTGGTCTATAGTATGTACTATTATGACTACAAAACTGACCGTGGAATCTATGTACTGTAGCCATGGAGAGGCATTAGAATGCATACCATGCAGGGTCGGGTGATTGGACGAATATATTGGCTATCGGTTGTTTTTTTGGGCTATTTTTTGGGCTATTTTTGTCATTTTATTTTGCAAATTTAATGGTCTGCCCCCTCCAGAATTCAACTGGAGTAAATAATTAACCTGTAAAGCGCAATTCAAAGCGTGTGCAAATAGAAGTCTTTCACAAAACAGGGCAGTGACTATATGACAATTAAGCCGTATTTAGTGGTTGCTGTCCAATCCTACTTATAATTCCAAGCCAACATATCCATAATGTCATTTTGACTAGTAGCAATTGTAATTAAAGATATCTACAATTAATTTCTCACTAGTCAAAATGTTAATTATTGATATCAACAATTCAATTCTTACTAGTGGCAATGTTCATTGTAGATATCTACAATTGTTCTTACATTACATGTATCATAAATGGAATATCCGAAAAAAAAATGGTAATTTGGGCGCCATATCCGAAATGAATATGGTAATTTGGGTGACATATCTGAAATGTTTTGATGATATGTCGGCCATATCAGAAATGGAATTGTTGATATCTGAAATGGGAAATTACATTTCCACTAGTCACAATCCTTTTTCAACATGTGGAAATTCAATTGTAGATATCTGTAATCGTTATTCTTACTAGTGACATTTATAATTAAATTAAAGATATCCGTAAATCAGTTTTGACAAAAAATATCAAAATAGTTTTACAGATATCTTAAATTAACATTTCAACGAGTGAAAACTAAATGGCTACTAGTCAGGCTTGTCATACCCCTCCCCTCAACTGATAATGTAGCATGCTGTGAACGCGACTTGTTTATCTGCAATCCTGTCATAAAACAAGCACTGTGATAGGCTACAAAAGCAATGGGTAACTGGGTAAGTAGATAGAATCAACTCTAAGGATGACCATCTCTTTCTCTCTCAAATTTGAAAACTGTTGTGAGATCGGGATGCAAAGAGAGATGTTTTAACCGTCTAAACAGGCAGGAGCGGTTGTACGGTTGAGAGATGTAGACACAACCACCTCCGGAGGTAGTTGTACGTTCAATCCTGATTGACTAGAGATTGGTTCTGCGTCTGGACAGCATCTCTCGTAGAAGCATTGTCAAGTCACATAGGGCTCGTACGACACCGGTCGTCAACCTATATAAAGCAAGGGGGGGATCCAAAACTGTGCCGTGCTGTGCCTACTTGGACAACTGATTAGAAAGCCTGTGCCATGTCCGATCACGACACAGGCAGAAATTGGTCAGAGAAACCAGGTGCCTGATTTCACTCTGGGAGGATGGGGCAATTCAGGCCAAGTTCAAAGCGTATATTTAAGCGATATATATATAAGCAATATTTACGAGCATCTGGCTGAGGATATGGAGAAACATAATTACACCCAATCTTGGAAGCAATGCCAAACAAAAATAAAAGACCTCAAAGATCGATATAGGAAGGTAAAATAAATGAATATATATAATATAAGGCAAAGAAAAAAACATGACCCTAACCCTAACCCATTTCAAGCGGGGATCTCTCATAATCTTGCCCCTACGTGTAAACAGGCTGGGATCATTGTGAACGCGCTTTGCTCTTTCGTGTAAACAGATGAGTTTTTGCATCTAGATGCAAAAACATTAAATATCAATATTTGTCTGGTGTAAACAGGGCCTAAGAAAGAACACAAGGACAGAAGAAAGAAAGAAAAGTGAAAGAAAAGAATAAAGAAAGGGGGGGCATTCAATCCGCCCTTTGTTTCTACCTGTCGTAGCAGTTGACGTCGTCCAGCCAGCAGCCCTGCTTCACCACCTCCACGACGCCCGACGTGTTCTTCCACGTGGCGAAGCAATGCAGCCGCTTGTCCTGGTCGCCGTAGCACGGCTCCACACCGCTGCGGTTAGTGTGGTCCTTCTCCCAGCCAGCGTTGTAGAAGGCACACCGCTGTGCCTCCGAGCCGCCCAGGATGGCCCCTGGAGAGGAAGAGGACGAAGAAGGGGATGACCCAGGACAGCACCCGGGGAGAAAATAAATATCAGATTATATGCTTTCAAATATGTATGTATATGTATATGTATATATCAAATATGTTTTTCAAAAGGATCCTACTTCAATCTACTACTTCACTTTACTGGGTCTTTGAAGGTCGATCGTAAAAGTAGCTATTTGGTAAACTCCACATGTATTTTACACTTTTCTATGTAGTAATCCGAAATATATGTAATGCAAATGATGAAAGTGTTTGCATCCACACTTTCAGTATGCATATTGGAATCGTTATTCTCTCATGTGCAAGGAAACCATTATCTTAAGATATGGTTGTTGTAGTAGTTTCACCTGACTTTGCAGTTGCAACAAATTCACACCCCATGCAGTGATCTTTCATGTCAACCCTGAACAACAAACAATTCTCATCTTTCAAAAATTGAAAAAGTAAGATTTATCATATGCAATTTGTAACGTGTACATTCTAGGGGTAGGAATCCCAGAGTAACTCAGGATATGATACTATCACGATACGTTGCCCCATAACGATGGTATCATGATACAACGATTCTGCGATACTTACATTGCAAGACAATTAATCTACGATACATCACGATATCGGTGTAACCAAAGAAGAAAAAATGCCCCTAAAAATGCAAAAAGCAGGAATTACGTATTTATTCACTGTGGTGTCAGTTTCACAGAATTTGACAACTGAGATGAAACAATGTACAACAAAGTGCATATAGTCTTAGCTTAGTGCCTCTTTAACACACACACACACACACACACACTGACTGCAACTGGTCCATCATTCCAATGTAAAATAGACATAAACTGGCAAAAGGCCGAACTGCTAGAAAGCAGAACAGTTCTGGAGTTAAAATGTTAAAATGTTAAAAAAAATTTCAATCTGTGCAAATTAAGTTTACAGAAAACAAAAAATAATAAGAAATGAACGCAAAAAATACACATTTCAGTGCTATATTATAAATATATATATAATAAATATATAAATATTTTCAACTCGATATGTCGTATCTTGGTTCCAGTAAAAGGAAGCTATTGTATTCATTGTTGACAGACTTCCAGGTTACGTTAGCTGTTTTCTCCAGGCCGAGATCAGGAGGATGACGAACAACGTGGCTATGCATGTTCGTTGTGATGCCCGTGTACTTTACTTTGACAAGACAGTTCTTGCAGATCATGTAATCTTTATCAATTTTGTTTATCCCATCCGTGTTGTTGTGAAAGCCGAAGTGGGCCCAGACTTGAAAGATGGCGGTGCCTCTCTGATTTGGTGGGTGACTAAAGATTGCCAAAGATGAATATAATTCCACACATTTTTCCATGCTATTGTAGTGCCATTTACAAAAAATAAGCCATAAGCCAAGCTTCCCTCGGCTCTCTTGTCACAAAGGGCACAGGAAGTTTAAGCACTTGGGTTGGCAATGCACCCCCCCCCCCCCCACACACACACACACACAAACACACTTTAGGTGTACTAGTGTGGGAAAGTAAGTAACTGTGTGCTGCACAAGAGTGCAAATAGAGACCAACCGCTGCCAAGAGAGCCGCCAAAGACGCAAATCAATCACTGGCCCCTGCGGCCCGCACACTCCTGCACCTCTGTATGCCCAGGGATGGACCACGTCTGAACGGAGCCGTAGCAAGGGCCATGCATCAACCAGGACCACTAATGTTTCCAGGATAGGTGACAAATATCGGACAGACTTTACGGTTTAAAGACAAAGGCGAGTTGTGATATTATTGATTGAAAGTTGAGCCGGCCACATTCTACTACGTACTTATTCAGCAGATGCTTTTATCCAAAGTTTAAATTAAATTAACTTCCGGTGAATTCAGACACAGGTCATTAAGGAGCAGGTAGGGGTTACGCAGCTCTCACAAGAATGACCGCAGGTAGGCTGCACATAACGGGGATCGAACCCGGTACCTTTCGGCTGGGAGTCAAGCACCCTAGTCACTAGAATATCCTGCCCCACTTTCCACAGGTGTTGTTGTTGTCCTGTAGAGTAGTGAGTAGTGTAGTTATGTTTCTTAGATGTGGATGTAAAATGACGAACGGATTACAAAAAACATTGGTACATATTGAAGCAAACTGCTATGTACTGAGCCCCTTCCTCCTCCATGTTTAGAGATAAATAGAATAAATTATTATTAGAAAATAACAACGAGATAATACACTCATTTAAAGAAGAATAATGCAGTAACATACATTTGGGGCTTGCAAAAGATCTGTTTGGCGCATCTCTCTGAAATGGCATGATGATGTCACGCATGGAAATGTCAAACCCAAAGTGGAGCAGAGCCAGTGTTGTTTACCATAATAGGTCTTCTGTTGAGAAAATGGAGGGACTGGAACAACATTTTAAAAGAAGAATATGTTCATCTTCATCGCGCAAGAATTCCTTCTCAAAAACCCTCCAAGTATTCCATAAAACGTATTTGGAAGTACTACGAGACACAAGCGAGGCAGTACATAACAAAGGAAGAAAAAGAGGTGTCAGTCAAGAGGAACATCACAATAAATGAGCTCTCCAACATTTTGTTTCGAGATTAAATAATATCCATGAATTTTTAAATTAACATCCTGTCGACTAGGCCTGAAATCACAGACCGATAAATAATTTGCCTCTTAGTTAGCGTTTAGTGATCATGGTTTGTTATTTTGATCAGTTAGTGATTAATCCTCCATCCACGCGAAAAGAAACACCTAGCGAGGAGAAATTTTGCGACATGAATATCAAGGCCGTCATGATTGCTTTCACTGGACATGATTCACCCAACACCCTCTAAAGACTACAGGAAATAATATGCTTCTTTTCTAAACGCAGAGTAGACGTGCAACAAGGGCAGAGCTGTAGCTCTTAATGAAGTGGCGTTTTCCAGGGCTGGGACCACACTGAGAGTACCTGAGTGGGTAAACAACACATTCGTCAAGGCCTGTGTTCCTTGTGTGCCTGCCAGAAGCAAGGATTCGTGTGTGACAGAGTTTGTTCTAAGGATCGATTTATCATCTGAGTTCCGATGGCAGAGATAAAAAAGATTGGTGGCAAAGTGTAATTTTCTTTGGCCGCCCTGGTTTTTTTTTTGTTGTGTGGGAATATCTGCAAATATTGTGCCGCAACTCTTTAACTGATGATGTTTAAATAGCACAGCGCAAACAGGTTGGGCCTTACTTTCGGAGTCATATCCACCAAATGTGGCTTACAAAACAGAGAGGGGTACATTTTTCAAACAAAGAGCGCAAACCTTTTTGTTGTGGGACACTGAGAGTGTCGTAAACAGCCGTGAGTGCCAAGAGTACACTGACCCAGACGGGCTGATGAAATCCTTTGTTTGGATTGGTAATGCTAGTTCATTTGGTGAAACCTCTAAACCACATCATATATGCTGTGAGTTGTCACACATGTCTCTCAACAACAAGCTGGTCTGCCAAATGGTCAAATCTATCTACCACTGCCTAGTGGCAGGTGTTCGTTTTGGACCCTGTCTGTACCACAAACAAGGTCGCAAAAATGTACAATGTCAACTTTTTGAGTTAAAAATAAATATATATTGTACGTATTAAAATGGAGTATTCAAAATTATTTCCAGCTTTGCAGCATCATCCCTCATCTATCAGCTATATTATGCGTATTCACTTATGAACATACTTTCATGGACATGAAACATACTTCCTATGCAAGTACAAAACAATCAAAATTAAAGTTAAAAAAGGATTACAGTAATCTGTCATTAATGGCAATGGACGTGCTTCAAGAGGAAGCCCAGCTAATACTTTCCGTGTGCATTTTCTGAACCATTTCTTTACCAGAGAACACCATATCCCGATTCCTTCATCTCCCTTCGAAAACACATAAACATCACGTGGACACAACTATTTAGAAATGCACCCCACTATCTGGCTTCCGGGCTATCTTGGGGCCAATTACCTTTCAAAAAACACTTTTAGCCCGCTTACAGATGTTTGGCTACCAGCAGTCTGCTTGGAAGCCATTGAAAAAGCATTGCCAAGAGGTGAGGTTAGCATCCGAGTGAACAGGAACAGGAATGTCGTGTTCCAAGGCTAACATGAAGTAGGGAACGTCCGTTTTTTTGGGGACTGATAAGATATATTTTCCAAAAAAGCCTGATATTTACCCGATACCCGATATTTAATGCCGATATATTTAAAAAAATCTGTTACCAAACCTAAAAGAAACACACAGTTTAGTTCCCATACATTTAGCCATTTAAATGAAGAACTACATTTACTTCATGGTATGTCTTCATGGTTAGTTTTTAAACAACAAAATAAAGTAGCAGTAAAAACTACTAGCTGCTCTAAACAGTGAGGAAGAAAATTGAGGAGAGCTCACACTTTCCAGCAGTGGTGGTGCAGTTTACTTCATATAGGCATAGGGGACACACAATATTTTAAAATTGGAGGTGGATAACGTTCACAGGCCGATATCCAATATATCGGGAACATTAAGTTCATGGCTAGCATGAAAACAATGTTTATCTGGGTGCATAATCAATATTTCCCATAAGGATGAGAACATTACTGGTACTTGAGGAGAGGTAGAGAAAGTACCAATAGACTGATATCAGTTTTTTAACTGCCAATTCAATTAAACTTTGTTTGCCGAGTATGCTACGAGTCTTTTTTATCAGACCTCCATCCCATAACCTGCCAAGGTGTTTGGGGAAGTTGGCACTGCTTTCGTGGTGTCTGTGCAGCCTACCTTTACCTGTTGGCCTATTGGCTAAGTATGATTGGTCTTAGAGTCAAGACCCAAAGACCCAGATTTTCTCTGGGTCCATCCACACTCTTATTTCTGGCTACAGTAGTGGTGAACATGAATAGACAGACACAGAAAAGGATAAACAGCAATTTGGAGTTCATATGCCCCACCTGTACATGACAGATATTAAGAGGGCAGGTGAAAAGCACAAGCAAGTTGACGTCAATCAGTTCCAGCAATGAAATAGACGTCAGGCAGAAATCAAGGTCAATAAGAATAGAGTTTGCAAAAGTAGAGCCCAGAGCACATGGCTGCGCCGGGACAGACACAAAATAATGTTTTGGAATTTCCGCGTCCAAAATAGACTCGAGTCGATACAAAGCGAGCAGAAAAATACATCCATGCCACATTTGCGCTCCGCATGCTTTGCTTCGTTAAAACAGCAATCGCAATCAGGACTGTGAAGGAGGGATGCAAGCAGAGAACACAAAGATGTTAAAGCGATGTTGTGTGAAATCATAGTTGTATAGGTAGGGAGTGGATGTGATTAGATTCAAGATTCAAGAGACTTTATTTATCCCGAGGGAAAATAAATTACTGTTAGAAAATAAATTACTGTTAGAGAAAAAGATGAATAAGGTTAGTAGTAGGTAGGGGGAGGGGAAAAAAGTATAAGCCCAATGCATTCATGCTGTCAAAGCAGCATGAATGCATTCTGGCCAAAATGCTTTCTCATTTTGTTATTATTTTTAAAAATAGCCACCAACTCAAATTCCATTGCATCATCAGTTTAGCTTTGATACCAGAGATCATTAGGGTGTATGTGTAGGTATCGCTTCCGTTGAAAATGCAGACATCTCATTTTGAATCTAAACCCCTAACATGGCGCTTTTTCTCTGTGTGACGAGAGCAAATTGAGCGGGAGATGGTTGAGCCTACTGTTGAAGAGAGGGATGATATGCAGGTTGCATAGCCTGATTCATAGCAGGTAGAGCTGCACAGTATATGCCCAAAATGTCATGCTATTTTAAAAATGTTCCATTTTTAATTTAATTTGGACATATACTCTGCATTTGGACATATACGTTGCACTCATACAATACCTTTTAATTACATTATACCTTAATGCAACAACAACCCTCTGATGAACTGTAAGGATTGGCATTTTTAATGATATTTGTGAGCATACTGTGAAATATATTGAGGACATAGTAAACATAATTCCCTATGATTATCAGGATATTTTGATTCAAATATTATCACGTAGCCTCATTGTGGAGCGCTTGATTAATTCTTCATCAGGTCCTGAATGGGACCGGGAGGGGTGGAGTGGACTAGAGGGTAAAGTATGAACGGAAGGTAGGCTCTTGGTCAGCAGGGTTGGCCGGTCACAAAGACTGTACTT
>OMNO01067672.1:0-15046 GCA_900303215.1 Trachyrincus scabrus | reverse complement strand
GTAAGAGCAGCATAAATGCCATAGACCTGTGGCCAATGCCATAGTCTTATTTTGAGTAGTTTACCGTATCGCGGTCACGAAAAAGATTTTGAACTCACAGAAGAACGCTATCACACACACACACTGAATAAAAGTGTTCCAATTACCTTATCTCAACCTGGCGCCTTAATTGGGTGTCACCTCTGGTTTCACCGCCATAGTAAGAATTATCCTAAAACCGAACAAACAAACGTAAAACAATATGTATAAAGGATAAGTTATTGTAATATGCATTGTGGCTTAAAATGTGACGCTCTGGAAATACATAGACGGCGTCTTAATGCTGCGAACCGCTCCTTGAGCTTTCCAATGTCAACGACGGATATATATACGTCAAGATGGCCGTACCTGCTGTGGGGGTGGGGAGTTCCTGTGGAAGTTGACGAAACCCTTGTCCTCATCTGTGTATCTGTCGCTGTGCCACTCCGGAGCGTAGCTGTCCTGGCTGCATCCCCCCTCCGGCCGGGACACGGTGGTCCTCCTCTCCACGATGTTCACCACTCTCTGGAAGGTCACCTGGAAGGACCGCAGACATCATGTTAAATCATCTCAAATGTAAGTATGGGCGAATCAAACCCCGAACCCTGACAGTTATCATGGCATGCTCCACCAGCTGACACTGTCTCGCTGTATAGCAAGAGGACAATAGTCGCAATAGTACTACAATGCATTGGAAAACTGGAGAGATTTGGAGGTGACTGTCTATTCAAGGGGGAAGCTGCGATGCCAGATGCTGTGAGGGGACGCTCAGGTCTATAAATGTGTATATATATACACATATGTATACACACATATATATATATATATATATATATCTCTGTTTATCCTTGTTGCACATTTGTTGCCCGTGGCTCAACGGCAAGGCTTCAAGTGCTAAATGACACAAGGTAACTACTAGAGCGAATCAAACTGTACGGGTGCAGGGCACTGAAACAATTCATCTCACAGGTTTTCTTCTGCTTTCTCTTGGCATGTTTTATGGTAGTTGTTACGTCTTTAAGGATCAGTTAGAAGAGATTTACAAAAACACTTTATTAACCCCCCCCGGTGGGAAGCTCAGGAGTTACAGCGTCCACAGTGGACAGGACAGAAAACAAGACTCTTTCCACAAGCAGAGAGGTGCAGCAGCCGTATAGCATTGTGATGAGTCGGATAATAGCTGGTCATGCATGGTCTTTACTGGTAAAGTGGCGGTGCTTTGATCCTGCAGGCAGGGACGCATGCTGGGACTGTGTGACATCATCCACCACCGGATATCAATACACATAATTCAAGTTCAACAGTGCACCCGTGTTCCTGTCCTTTCAACTGGATTATAGTGATTAGGTTTCATTTTGTGTGCACACACGCTAAAATTACCACATATGGGTTGTCGTTTCCATGTCAGGTTAAGGTCAAGTGGAATTTGTTTCTATATACCAACAGATAATATCAAGTTTCACATATGACGACTCATTTTGAACAGTGTGTATAACTAAATCATTGACACAAAGATATATTGTTAGCATGAAATTGTCCACACCCGTGTCCGTGTGCATCTTTTTTTGGTTTATTTTTAGTGACATGTTAGCCTAATACAGGCCAGATGGGGCAGTTTACAATGCATATATTGTGGGACTCTACTCTGAAGCAGGCAGGGAATAGAAAAAAATGATGTCGAAGACTAGTGATATGGAAAACCATGTCATGGTTTACTGGTAAGTTGAATCACACTTCCTGATTTTGGATGAAACCTCTGAAGCCATCTTCCGGACCCACTTCACAAACAGTTCACTTCCACTTATGTTGTGCAACAATCTTCACAAAGTCTTGCCTTCTTGCATAAGAATGAGGCGATTTTGTAGCAGTGCTGGTTTTGATAATTAGCAAAGTTGACATTCCTTACCTCTCTTGAATCCTTCTGCATGAAGCACTCATCATAGGCTTCTCTGATAGTTTGTTGACCATGATGATATGCCACTGAAAAACGAATGGTTCAACAGTTACAAAGATGCTGATGAGTTCATGCTGACAGCAGTGTATTTTGGTGTCCTTATCAGTTCAATGTGTATTATTTGTTTCAATATTAGTTCTGCCTCAATGGGAGGCAGAAAGCTTAATATATATGTCACAGAGTCAAGGGCGTTTAGTCACTTACTTCTTCTGTCCCTGAGGTCTGTAGAGAAATACCAGAGTGGAAGGGTCAAAACCTACGAAACAAAAAGAAACCAGATACATCAGATTCAAATGATTCATTCAAATGTGTACATGCACCTAAGTGCACCATGCACCTTTGTAAGCGTGACAAAGAAACCTGATCCTGTCCAGACACTTCCTCCCTCCTTACAACGAGGAACTAACTATTCTATTCAGTTAACTTGACGCAAAGTTAAATTTAAAAAAGTTAAAGTTTAAAACAGAGCATCTCCTCAACACATCCATGGTCCCCTGTTGGTCTGGCCAATCCAGTTCCTTTCGTTATACCCTTGGCATTACTTGACCAGCAGAATGTGCATTACTTGACCAGCAGAATGTGCATTACTTGACCAGCAGAATGTGCATTACTTGACCACCCTAGATAGAGTAAACAGACACAACACGTGTTGCGTTTTAAATACCCCAAAGAAAAAATATATAATAAAGTTAGTCATGCACAGTTCACCTGGTAGGACTATTTGACGAGTTTGGACCGAGGAAACAATAGCTTAGACGAACATGCCACAGAAAACACAAGAAAGGATGATCTCACCAATCAGGCCACACGCCTCTAGGTCGAACCCATGGCGCGGACGTTTATTTTGCTGTTCGTTTGCAACACGTTAGCAACTCTTGAAACGCTAGAAACATGGACATAGAAACATGGAAATAAAACATAAACAACACGCTTGCTGCATGGATCCGTAGGACTGGTCTTGCTTCGGTCTTGTTTTCTTTGCTGGTGCATATTATTCACAGAAATGCGAGCTGCTGCCCCCATCTGGCCCCCGACGGGTCAACATGAGAAAGGGCCTAATTTGCACTGTGCAGCAATACCTGAAAACGTGAGAAGTCCTTTAAACGAACGTAGTGTATGTGTAGTGTGCACATTTCACATGCAGGTAATTCCACTTCTCAAATCAAGCCAATCTAGAAAGACAGTGCTGTGGCGGTTTGTTGGAGAGGATGCTGAGGACAGGAGGGTACCACCACCACTTCTATCCATTTCTGGTCGGTAAATCAGTGATAGTAGAGCATCACAGTATACAAAAAAACATATTTTTCTTCATTAAAGTGTGCCATGCTTTAATTAAATCTAGACATAATAAGTGTTCGGTCATTTTAAATGTCTCTACAATTAAAATCTGCCTGCAACAATTAGGTTATCAGCGGTTATATTTGCATCAATAATGGAGTGACACAAAGACAAATATCTATTTCTATTCTAAATACATTTTTAATACATTTTTAAATCGTGACGTAGTGCCGTCGTTGTGATTGTAGTGATTGTATTCAACAGTGATTGGTTGAATCCTCACCACGTGACCGTCCTTCGACCAGAGTGGAGTTTCCACGACAGCTGAGAGCAGCTCGTCCTTTTTTTCAGGCATATTGAGCCCTTTTAACTATAATAATAATAAAAATACAAACATATAATATAATGGGAGACAAAAGGAGTCCCACGAGGTAAGGTGATGCCCTTTTCATTTTCCTTTCTTGTATAATCGGACACTTCAGCAGATGATTTGTAAACAGAGCAGCCAGTGGATGTAACTGTTCAAGTGTTCATGGCGCCTGCGGACCGGTTCCTGAGCCGAGGCTCCTCTTCTTCATCAATTCACTTTAGAGTTGAAGCAGCACACAGTTGGGCGCTGTTGTCCTTGTAGTTTATTGTTGTTCGCGGGTGTTATATGTTTGATTTATTTTTTATTTATTTTTTAACTAATAGAAATAGTTTCCACTGTCCGTCTGTTGTTTTTTTTTTTTTTTTCTTTTCTTTGAAGGCCAAAGCGGCAACCCAGGCCCCCCGCCGATGACGGATGCTGGGATTGTAGCGTCTGCACGTTTAGGAACACAGCTGAGGCGTTTAAGTGTATGATGTGTGATGTCAGGAAGGGAACGTCAACTCGGTAAGACTGCGCGTACTTTCATTATTATTAGACTTTTCTTTTTTTTCCTTCTGTGTGTTGTCTGATTGGAGCCCGGTGTTCCCCTGTGTAGTAGCCTAGTTCCCCCTCGTTTAAATGTGTATTCTCTTTTATAAAAGTGTCCACGTCTGTGGCATGTCTTTGTAAACGGAGGAAGGGACGTCAGGGTTAGTCCATAAGAACTTCCCAGGAAAGGTTTTTTTTTAGACGAGAGACATGCCTACATGTCATACTTTGCTTGTTTAGATATAAACATATATATGGTTTAATATATATGCCTATGAAAGATGATCTGGTTTCCATTTCAGACCTCACCAAGGTCTGAAATTACCCCCCAATGAGATCTCAATAAATGAGGTGATGCATTAAAGAGTCCTTGCATCAGCGCACTTGGGTGGGATGCTGACTGTTTCAAAAGCTTGGGTGAACTTGGGTGAGACAAGTGAAGAGTAGTCTAGAGTGCAATCCCAAATTATAGTTCCTGTCTTTTCCAATTCCTTCCCCACTGGTAATGAACTTGGAAGACAACAATAGAAGATGACGAAGCAATGTCACTGGTGTTACCTTTTCATTGGCAGAGCAGATGTTTTTTCAACCGCTAACTAAACGTGTCAAAGCACTTATGCTGATTTTAACTTGTGTACCAACAGGGTTCTGTTTAATTCTCTGTTGTGGGGTGTAAACCAACACGAGGGAATTGGTTAGGATGAGGATCAGATAACCGTGTGTGGTCCTCTTTTGTCTGAGGTGCCAATACTGTACTGGACTGCACTGTAATGAAATGTCAGTGAATGATTTATTGTTTTATTGTTCCAATAGTCTACTTGTAGTACAAAAAAGCTGCATATTCTTTGGCATCCAGATGCCAAAGATCAATTCAAGGGGATCTGCTCATACAGCATTTTAAATAAACACATTGTTTTTAAATGAGGACTCTTCCTGTGTCCTCTCCGTGGCGGTTTTTCAACTGTTGTGACTCACTGTAGTCTTCAACTTTAAAACATCCGTGCTTGTATTTAGGATTCTAATCTCTCTGATTGAACAAAGAGATGAAGTACATGAACCTAAATGAAAACGAATATAGGTCTGGGTTCGAACCCCAATCATTAGGCATCTCTTGAGCTAGAGGTCTAACCCCGACCTGCTCATCTTTTTCTTTTTACCATTTCCTGTCAGCTTATTTCTTGCTTGGGTGCCACACAATCTTGTAGGCAACGTGTTTGTATCAGTCCAAAGGGGTTTGGACATGCTCCCACCACAAAAGACACAGGCTTCTTACTGTGGGGACTGACCAGTGATGTGTATCTCTGTTACAGAAAGCCAAGGCCCGTTTCCCAACTGGTTACACAACAAGTAAATCAGCAATTTGCACAACCATCACCGCCACCACCACCACCACCACCATCTATACTACCCAAAAAAGAGAAAAAAGAAAAGTCAGAGAAAGAGAAGCACGACAAAGAGCCAACGCTTAAAAAGAACAACATTAAAGCAATGAGGTAATGGAAAAACATTCCTGTAATGTTCTCCACCACATTCATCACGTTTGATTTGGCCTTCCGTCCATGCTCAAACGGCAGGGGGAAAATGCTGTTAGTGTGGATGGACAGAGTTTGGAAAATTCTAGTAGGGACATTGGACAGCAAATGCTTTTGACACACGATGAAAACGGCATAGTGTGGACATGGCTTCTTCTTCTAAACCTTCTGCCTGCTTGTGTCTCCCCATCAGGCCCAGGTTGAAAAACGTGGACCGGAGCAGTGCCCAGCATCTGGAGGTCACTGTGGGAGACCTGACCGTCGTCATTACAGACTTTAAGGAGAAGGCCAAGCCTTCTCCGGCCACCGCTACCTCAGCAGACCCACACAGCCACAGCCACAGCGGCTCCGGCTCAGACAACACGGAGCGGGGGGTCTCCAGGACCTCGCCACCGCGTGGGGACGGCTCCTCTGTGAACGGAGACGCTCACTGATGCACGACTACACATTCCCCCCTTCTGGATCGTCCACGCTCCCAAGCTCCTGTGTTCGTTGTAGGACATAAGACCGATGTAATAGTCTTCAGTTACGCACAAAGCCACAAAGAGCTATATTGACTGAAAGCTTGATGGTAGAGCTATTGCATTAAGATGAGTGTGAACTGACGAAGTCACAAGAGTGGAACGCAATCCTGAGTAGTAGTAGTAGTAGTGGCGAGTGTCAATGCTTCAAATGGTTCAATTATTGTATTGCTCCTAATACGGGTGGTTGGAGTATTGGGATATATAGGATGAGTTTATATGCACTGTGTACAAATGTGAAGCAGTCATCTCTGAACAATAGTTTACACATAGATTCTTAGATCATTTGCACTTAATATGTTGATTAAACCCTGTTTTCTTTGACACGATTTTCTTTCCACTTTGACATTTTAAGAAGCCCATCCCATGAATCACTGTGGTGTTATTGTCTGACCGAGTCGTTGGAATGGTTTTCGTTTTATTTTGTGAATTCAAGCATGATTTTATATAATAGTCTTTATATTGTACGATAAAAAGAGAAATAAAACAATGAAAGTAGTCTGTTAAGAAGTTTTGCCTACAACTCACCAGATCATCTGGCTACAGTAAATCAGTGTTTTTACATTTGTGAATTATGTCAATAGTGCTCGTGTTGGCAGCTGGCCTCCTAGAGGAGAACACGACCAAGCACTTGTGACAGGTTGCGATCAAAGAAGACCTGTTAAAACACACACACATGCACAATGAAGTGGGTGGACCAGAAGATTATAAACACCAACTGTCTTCTGCAGTCCCCCAAGTAGAACCAGTTTGTGTCAGACCGTGTGTGTGTGCCAGACCTTCAAGATGCTGCGTTTCCTCCAGTAACCCAGTCACCCAAAATGCGATGCTATCTGCATGCACTTCTCATATGCACGCTCTCAGCAGTGTTCTCATCGCTGTATGTGCTCAACCAGCTAGCCTCTAGCTTAGGAGACGAGTGGACCCTCGGCGGATCACCAGGCGTCCCGCACGGCGGCGGCGGCGGCCACGGCACCGGGTAGGTCGTCAGGAAAGAGCGCGGCGTGGTTTGGGGCCTTGTGGACACAAAACGGCGTCTTAATGTGTGTGTGGGACACGGACTCGGGAAGAGCTACCCGTCGAAACGTTTTAATGTACACAAAACCAAAGTTGATGTTCTGGTTCGACGAGTCGACTTGCTAGCCGAGTGTTTGGCTAGCGTTGGCTAATAAGGGGCGTTAGCATGGAGGTAGCCGTTAGCATGGAGGTAGCCGATAGCAACGAGTTGACTGACGTTATCCTACGTGTAGCCAACATATGTGTTATATTTTTACTACCATGTTTTCTGGTGTTACATCCTGTTGGCATGTCCGGTAATTTGAAAACACTTGTGCAAAGCAACTTTGCGAGCCAGAAATCTGGTTAATGTGTTAATCTTACTGATTTATTATGATGATGATGCTTACGTCCGGATTTAAAGTAACACCACCTGCTGACTGAAGGGACCCCACCCATGCTGAAGTGTGCAAGTGTAGCACATGAAATACACATTATTGTGTGGTGTCCCCTTACAGTGTAATTACAGAAGTACTATGCAAATATGCAATGTAACAGCATGTACTTAATATGTAATAACTTACACTAAAGGTTAGGCATAGGTGAGTTAGTTCCACCCAACTAGGGTAGGCTTTTACAGGTTGTTAGTACATTGCTTATTACATGTGTTCACTAACATTAACAATTAATTTGGTAAAGACCGAACTAGGGTAGTAACTGTATTGGCTACACGAGTATACCGTTTCTGTCTAGCCACATGTGAAGAGGGTCCATACAGTCAGAATCAACCGATTGTCTCCAATCTAAAGCATACTATTACACTCATGCATGGCATTCAACTCACCCGGGAGATCCCACAGATCACATGTTTTCATTCTGTCAGGTGTAATCCATTGCCAGTATCTCACTGGAACCCGTATTGGAGACTGCCTGCTGATGTTTGTGGAGTGAATTGCTTGTTGGAATCGCCTCATAGGTACGCCCGGCTTCGCTGTAGCAACGATTCCAATGGTTTCCTTCTCTTTAATCACTTTAACAATCACCAGAGCTTACTCCCACAAAAGCACAGGCAAGACGTAACACACTAAAACACATCCCCTTAGACATCAGGTCTTCAGCACTAATGTTACACATTGCGTATATAAACTCCTAGGGAGAGGCTAAAGGCCAAGCCAAGCAAAGATGAGAGGATGCATGTGGCGGTGGTGGCCTGTGGCCCCAGGCTGGAGGAGACGCTCGTCATGCTGAAGTCTGCTGTCCTCTTCCGCACAAAGCTGCTCCACTTCCATATCTTTGCAGAGGACCATCTGCACCAGAGCTTCAAAGACGCTGTGAGTTCAGAAGACAGAAAGATGAAAACAATAAATGGCTTAATAAACTAGATTCGGCGCTGCAGTCCTTGTCAAGCTGATGATCCACCGACATTGTTTTCAAGTGTAGTTTTATTCTGTTGCATATGTTCTTGTATTTTCTTAAAATTGCCCCCCTAAGGGGCAATGTATTTCCTGTCCTTTCTGAGCTTGCCATATTCAATCTCATTCCTTCATAATAGCGACCTTTCATGTTCCATCACACATAGGAACCTGGAGAACCTGTTAAATATTTTTTTCCACTTCATAATGTTCCTCTTTTTTGTAATTTTTAGTTGGACTCCTGGCCTGCTACGGTCCGGCTGAATTTTAACTTCACCACCTACCCCATCACCTTCCCCAGGGACAATGCGGTGGAATGGAAGAAGCTCTTCAAGCCCTGTGCCTCTCAGAGGCTTTTCTTGCCTGTAAGTCCTATAAAGGCCTTGAGGCAGTTTCCCCTGCTTACATACCATCTACAGTGGCTTTTCAGGGCTTCTCCAACAGTAGGACACAGGCAGACGATGATTAAACCGGTTTATTGTAGACTTCGCGATAGTTTGAACAGGCAGAGCAGGTGGTACCTGCTGACATGCTAGCGCTCCTCCTGAGTGTGTGCTGGTGGCTGTTTTAACCTGTGGGCCTTGATTGGCCAATGCCCCACAGGTGTGCAGCCTCACCCAGCAGCCCCAGAGTCTAATCAGTCTGACTCGGGCCAGGTGAGGCTGCTTAAACCAGCAACCATCAACACACACGTTAAACTTCCGTTTGCGCTCTACGCTAGAGCTGTGGTGTGTGGAGGCCTTAATGTTGGGTCATTTTCTCTTTCAATCAACACTCAGCAACAGGGGGCAGGATAGTCTAGTCGGTTATGCCACACCCCCCTACCTGCTCCTTCAATGATCTGAATTCACTGTAAGTCGCTTTGGATAAAAGCATCTGCTAAATACTATTAAAAATAGTAATACACTCTTTTATATGCTCTCGTTTTTCAGCTGATCCTGAAGGACGTGGACTCTGTGCTCTACGTGGACACGGACATCCTCTTCCTGCATCCCGTGGACGAGATCTGGGCCTTGCTCTCCCGCTTCGATGCCGGCCACCTGGCCGCCATGGCGCCAGAACATGAGGAGCCGCGGATTGGCTGGTACAACCGCTTCGCCCGCCACCCTTACTACGGCACGACCGGGGTCAACTCGGGGGTCATGCTGATGAACATGACCAGAATCAGGGAGAAACGTTTCAAGGTAATTCAGGCGGGTCTTTTTGTTTTCTGTTGTGTGACATGTTTTTAAATAAATATATATATATACTGCGGTAGGTCTAGAAGTGTGTATTTTATTCATGGTGATGCAGTACTTTTGTGCTGAATGGAATTCTGGTTTAAAATACTTACTTTCAAATTTAGAAAATGTACAGGGAAGATGTTTTGTATCTCTTGAATATTTACAAAAAATCTGCATGTTATGTTTGTCGGTGAAGATGCATTTAAAATATTTTTGGTAACGCCTCAAAATAAATAGTTTAGCTGCTGTACCACCGGAGTTAACCAGCAGAGGTCACTGTTGTCTTCTGTCCTCGGTTTCCCCCTAACAGAACGACATGACATCCGTTCCATTACGATGGGACGAGATGCTCATGCCCCTCCTCCAGAAGTATAAACTCAACATCACCTGGGGTGACCAGGATCTGCTTAATATCATATTCCACCATAACCCAGGTGGGCAACCCCGGGACTGTGGCACATTGATTGACAGCTGCAGGCATCGGAAGATTGTTTTCACTCAATAACCATGCATGTCATTTTTGGATGTGTTTCACTCACCTCTGCGTTTACTACTCTTACGTCCTACAGAAAGCCTGTATGTGTTCCCGTGTCAGTGGAACTACCGCCCAGACCACTGTATCTATGGCAGCAACTGTCAGCAGGCTGAGCAGGAAGGCGTGTTCATCCTCCATGGCAACAGGGGTGTTTACCATGACGACAAACAGCCTGCGTTCCGAGCTGTCTACGACGCCATCCACAAGGTAAAGGACATCTAAACCGAGATCCCTGTGTATTTTACATGAATGGAGACTGAAATGTCCTGCTTCAGAGCCCTGGCAATGCCTTTTTCCTTCCTCAGAGTGCATTCTTGTGCAGCAAACGACTTAAGAGTGCCTCTGTTACGGCCAGGTGGAGCCGCTGTATCAAATACGTCAGTACATCGCTATCGCACATTTTCACACATCATCATCATCCACGAGCTGTTATCTGGAGAGCTCACTCACACACACACAGAGAGATCAAGATCTTCACTCAGCTCTTGGAATCCAACTGTTGATTATTTGAGCTCAGCTGTTGGTATGCAGACCGGCAAGCAGCAGGAGGAGGAGGAGGAGACTGGGGGGGAGGGGTGCTGGGAGCTTCGTTAACCGCTCTCCATCCCGTAGCTCCGTGGGCTCCGGACCGGCCACTATCAGTGTGGGCGACGTTCTCAGGCACCACACCGTTGTATTCAGAACAACAAAGTCTGAATGCAGTCCAGAAATGGAGGTCAGCTCAAACAGGCAGAGAATCGCTGGGAGAGCGTCCTCAGAGTCGGTCCTGTTGAGGTGTTTAAACTCTCGCCTTTTTCTTCTTCTTCTTCTGTTTGTTTTTTTTGTTTTTTTGTTGTCGTCCTCCAGTATCCGTTTGGGCAAAACATGGTGAGCTCACTGCTGCTGCCTCTGGAGGCGATGCTGCAGAGCACCACACACACCTACTGTGGCAGGGCCAGCCACCTGTTTACCAAGCGACTCCAGCACAGCGTGCAGTCTGCCCAACACACACACAGATGACGACGATGATGACGACGATCATCCACTTGGCACATCAGGTCCCACTTCATCATCAATGACTGATGTCTCTTCTTCCGCCAGACGTCGCTATCGCTATGACTGTTTTAAACAGGGGGCCTGGCCGGGGGATGTGCGGTCCTTGGGGAGACTCACAGCTTTCCCCCTTATGAGCCAGGCTCATACACTCCCAACACACACGCACGCACGCACACACGCACACACAGATTGATCTGTCAACGCCCGCTGCAGCCGGGCGTTGTGATTGGCTCTACATGGGACTCATGGGTGTCTTTTTCGTTGTTATTTTTAATTTGAGACGGTTATTGGTACGTATCTGTCAGGTAAAACAGATCAGGTGAATAAATATCCTCTTTAGTACAGAGAAGAAGAGCACTGAAACCACTTTGCCCAGCCAACCTTGTGCACGACGTATCAGCCCTGTCTCCGACAATCGGCTGCCACTGCCTCACGGCTAAAGAGACTGACAATCACGTTCACCAATGTCATTACTTCTTCAACAGAAGTACATTTGAGTACTTTAATGAATTGAATTTCATGGTGGATGTTAGTGTAGAATGATTACATTAGACTGGCTAAATTATTCTATATTATTATTATTATTATGGTTGTTATAATTATGATTATATGCGACTGTGGGTCTTCCAGGCAGTGTGTTTGTGTGTACTCTAGTTTTACAATAATACTTTATATTAACTCCCAATACTCCTACGTTTTCTTGTTCTCCCTGGATAGTGGGGTGTTTGAAGTCTTCTTCCATCTGCAGGAAAAAGCTTTTCATATAACCCTCAGATAATAATAATCATGATGGAAATGATTGTACTCCTATCTCAATATAAATGTTTGTTTTCATGTTGGTTAATGTATCCATAGAATTAATTGTGTCACAATCTATTCAGATTTCATGGTACAAATGTGATGCTGAAATAATTTGCACTATTCTATTTTTTTGTATTATTTTTTTTATTATACATTTTTTGCTGCAGCGGTTATTCAAAATCTTTTTTACTTTAAATATTTAACATTTCCACTTAAATAAACACCTTTTATGCTCCCAAAATATTGCTGTGTATCAATGTTCATCATGACCTGTCATCTCTCAAAAAGGTACAATTTTAGTGGCAACATATGCCAAAAAAGTAGTTATAAAGTCCAGATTCTATCATCTAGGCTTATTTACCCCCTGACGTTATCTCTTATGGAATATAAATAAACATGAGTACCTTCCTAACAGAGGGGTTAGTTACAGACACCATCAATACATCCACCCTATAAATTACGTGGGATGATCAACCTACCAGCCCACCCAGTGGACTGTACCAACTGGCAGGCTGATCTATTCATCATATAGGCTCAATCCATCTTCTTAAGGGTACTGGGAGTTGTAGTCTGTGAATATCAGAGCCACAGGGAGTGGATTATATCTTGAAGAATAAGGTAGAATATTTGGATTAGGGATCTACCAATAAGAATAGTTGGCTCTTGGTCCAATATTGGAACCAATACTGGGCTGTGAAAATATCCCCCCACACAAAGATACAATACAGATGTATTATTGATGTCAGATTATTAAAAATAAGTTACTTGAAGTACCTTAGTCTCTGATGGGAGAAAAAACTCAGAAAACTCAAAAAAGTGCAAGAATAGATTCATACAAATACAAGACCACCTTAAAGTGTTAAACAAGCAAATGTAAAAACATTGCTATAAGGTTTTGTCTAAACATAGCTTTGTATTACCAACACATTTAAGTGTTCCTTATTAAATGAGTCCGACACCAATGTCTCCTAGTGGCTTACTGCTGAATAAAGAACACATTGAACGTTGTTTTAACCCGTGGAGGCTTCATGTAGTTCTAGAGGGGTTTAAAAGTCAGTGTTTAGACCTTCTAGCTCTATTATTAAAGCACTTGGAGGACACCTCTTCAGAGTAGTCCCTGGGGGGGGGGTCTTCTGTACGCGAGGTCCTCCCTATCGGAGCTGTGGAAGCAGATGAACAAGGAACTCTTGAATTGCTTTCTCCTTTGTAGAATTATGGGATGCCGGACTGACCCGGTTGCTCCGAGACATGACTTACGGTGATGTAGTTGATGGTGCCGTCGAAGCCCACGGCTCCATAATGAGCTTCGCCCGTCTCTGAAAGGTCTTGCTACAAGATACATGTTGAAATGTTTCAAATAGAGTCACCGGTACGGGCCATTCTCCAACCATGTCCCCGATGGCCTCATAGCAGGGTGAATACAGTCAACATGCTATCAAACCCAGCTAATACCCTGTACCTGGCATTGTCAAGCAATGAGTGAGCAGCTCATTGTCCTGCTTACATTGAGTCATATTTTGATTTGATTGTCTATAAACAATGAGGAACGTATCTGACCTTCTACCCTTCGTGTTAACAGATAACTAGTTAACTGTAAATCTAGATTAGCTTTTCGACCAGAAATGGTAGCATTCCTGGGATTGTTTTCAGTTGTTTCGCTACCGTTTTAATATCCGTAGAGCACCGGTATGGTTACTGTACTGTACCGTAGGCTGCTGCAATACTTCTGATACAAAATATGAAAACATCTATTGATTATGAGCTGGGTTAACCCTGCTATGAGACTGTAGCGCCAGCTCTGCTGGCCGGCTCACGCATCAGCGAAACACTCAGGTGACCATGTTGGGCTGCAACAGGGATGAGTGTGGTTGCTATAGTTACAGAACATAGAAATAAATCACAACTATATTCCAGAGAGCTACGTGTAAACAACAAGAACAGAACCAACCAAGTGCTGGGAAGTGCATTAGTTTTGTTGTTGATTGGTTGTGATGCACACCATTAGGAAGACTTGACGAGTGGAAAGTTACTACTTACTACTAGCAGGTATAAAACGTTTGGAGCCGAGCTCTCTGGAATACACTGCAAGTTTCCAAAACAACAAAAAAACACTTTGATGGAATAAAGAGGAGCGGGTGAAAGCAGAGGAAAGGAAGCGGATATCCCACCATGCACCAGGAAAGACCTCTTAAACACCTGTTTACCTGTGTCCCACAGGTACACACCTGGGGGTGTACCTGTCCCACAGGTAAAATAAACAAATGAATAAATATCAAAATCATGCACCTCACAAAAACGTTTTAGTTTGGTTTCATGTGACAATTGGAATGAATTAACAGACAATCAATAAAATAATCAACGTGTGTATCTCACTGCTACTACAGCCACGATTGGCCCACTCCTTAGTGATGGACAACAGGATCTAAAAATGTAAAATAACAAAAACACAGAGGGACGTATCCACTACACGCCCAGCGAATATCTTGTCTGGAAATTGTCTCAAAATTTGCTATCAGACACGCCGTGGCTTCATTCAGCGGCCACGTCGCCCTAATGTGAGTGTACGGTAATTGGTCACCCGCTTGGCTAACATAGCCAGGAGGGAAAATAGACTCCACCCATTAAATCAGCTTGAACAGAAGGACATCGATGGACTGAAATGATGTGGGATTGCAACGGATTTCATGGAACATCATTTTGTGATGCTTAATGCACGCCTTGATAACCCTTAACAACAGCATTAGAAGTAAAAGACGCATTTCTGTTGTCCATCACCTTTTTCCCCAAGTCAACAAAACTAAAACAAAGAAAAGACACAAAGGTAGTGAGAGGAAGCCAGAGTA
>OMNO01067671.1:0-12043 GCA_900303215.1 Trachyrincus scabrus | reverse complement strand
TGGATCGGTTGATATATTTACCGTGTTCCTCTATATTATGAATAATGAAAGAAGAACTGTTGATAACTACATCGGTGTCTCTGTGTCTGTCTGTCTGTTTGTCTCTCTCTCTCTCTCTCTCTCTCTCTCTCTCCTTCTCTCTCTCTTTCTCTCTCTCTCTCTCCTCTCTCTCTCTCTCTCTCTCTCTCTCCTCTTCTCTCTCTCTCTCTCTCCTCTCTCTCTCCTTCTCTCTCTCCTTCTCTCTCTCTCTCCTCTCTCTCCTCTCTCTCTCTCTCTCTCTTTCTCTGTCACAGTCGATATCTCTCTCCCTCTCATTTACAACCCTCCTATCCCATTTCCGTTACAATCCATTCTGGGTAATCTGCATTTAGACTTGTCGTATGAAAGGATGAACATGAAAATATGGGACAAAAAAAATACTGGTGTAAAACGTTTAAGAAAGTAGCGGTGAAACGGGATGAAATTGCGAGATGCGTCGCCTCTACTGAGCGAGGAAAGAGCGTAGCCGGTATTTTGCCACTTCATCTGTTAGATGCGTTTCTTTAAGAGGAGCTTCGAGAGATGCCTTGTGTGAAATGGCGTATGAAGTAAAAGGTTGAGATGAATTCATATCATTAGTATTATTATTACTAGAATGACTCTATGAATGATTTCTACATTAGACCCGTTGAGGTACTTTCGTAAACGTTTATAAAAGAGCCGTTTCCTAACGAGGTATAAGACAAAAGTTCCTGGTTGTCCATGGAAACACAATGTTGAATATAGAATATGAATGAATATAGAAACTATCTGTAAGGTTATGTTTCATTCCTACGGTTTTCTTTTTTCTTTTTTACCTCTTGGGAAAGTGCAACGTCCTAATTGAATCCAAGCCTGACACAGCAGTGTGTAATACCTTCATCCTTTTAAAGCATATTATATGAGGACGGTTCATCCAACACAGACGCAGAGGGGATACAATATTAATATCTGTATTCATATTGTCATAGGTTAAACAATGAGACACACTGGGGTTAGGACACCGTTGCCTCACCGTTGCCCCAGAAAATACACAATCTGACATTCAGGTCGGAGCACCTGTAAGACACAACGTATCTCCAGACTGAATATATCCTCTTGATTATATCCTCTTGTTTCCATTTCAGGTCATTTCAGGACAAATGTGTAGTTTAGCGGTTTCCCTTAAACAGACAAAGCATGAGTAGCCTTATTGATTTAGCCACTTGATACCAGTTGATATGACCATGCTTTGTATTAGTTGTTTACTGCTTTATGATCGACATTCCAGGAGCACAGAGGAGACACATGCTAACTATAGACACGCTGAACAGCAGAACAAATAGCATGTAGCACATAAACACAGTGAGTAACAGCCCCTTCTAACAGTGAAGAACCAAATCTAATGTGGACTGTTACAATTTAAACCTGGCTTATTACCTGGTGTTACAATCAACACCACTAGCCCTGGGTGTCTTTTGTGTAGTGTAGAGTCAAGGCTTTTGGATGTCTTTGTAAAATAAGCATCCATTTAGAGAGACATATTTTTCTTTATCACAACTTTATCACACTCATCTCATTGGAAGAATTCCAAGTATATATGTATATGTCCTTGGTGTGTGTGTGTGTGTGTGTGTGTGTGTGTGCGTGCGTGCGTGCGTAAGTGTGTGTGTGTGTGTGTGTGTGTGTGTGTGCGTGCGTGCATGCGTAGGTGTGTGTGTGTGCGTGCATGCATAGGTGTGCGTGCGTCAGTGTTTGTGTGTGTGCGTGCGTGCATGCATGCGTAGGTGTGTGTGTGTGTGTGCGTGTGCGCGCATGCATAGGTGTGTGTGTGTGTGTGTGCGTGCGTGCGTGCGTGCGTGCGTGTGTGCGTCAGTGTGTGTGTTCTGGTCAGTCCAATGGGGAAGGCCAGTGCCAGGCTGGTGCAATACAATATAAAACCAATCCCATGTCAGATGTGAATGTCATATTTCTATACTCCCCCTTGTGAAGATGTTCCTATCAGATCCTATTACAGGTGCTAGACTTCCCACATCAAGACCATCAGAGTGACATTAGAGTACGATAGAGCGGGGGGAAAAAGGTACACTCCTCGTGATACTTCGTCATCTGAGGACGTTGTTTTAATGTCAACATGGTTCCTTTAGGGAACCTGTTTACCGACGGCCGCGTCAACACCAACGATCCTTTTAAAATGTTTAAAAAATAAGTGGAGTAAGCTTCACGGGCACACGAGAGAGAGACTCTATGGGTTAGGTCTCTTAGGGATGTAGTCCCGAGGTATCCACTACTCCACAGTATTTACTTGTGTATGCATTGTGGCTTTTTACGTTTCAAAATTACAAAGACGATGCGTTCTCTTTCATTGTTTTGTTCTCCGGACTCCGGATCCAACGCCTTCTTTTGCTGTTACCCTGTGTGTGTGTGTGTGTGTTTTGTTCTTTTCTTTTAAAAACATTTTACCATTTCAAAGATTGAAGGTAAAAAAAATATATAAAATAAGTATTTGATTCCATGAGTCATGAATACATGTTTCTGAAGAAAAACTAAAAAGAGTGTAGGACCAGCACCGTACCCTATCTTTGAACGTAGCATGCCCGTTCCATTTGTGAGAAATGACTAATTTTCGATGACTAAGCATGTCTGGCCTTGACAATATGTTTGAAATGTATATTTTGCTGTTTATGAAGTATATGTACTACTAAAAGGCACTGCGGCTGTGTGCAATGGACCACAAAGGAAAACAGAGGAACCTCACGTGTCTTACTCCATCTTGATAAGTGGAACCCTTTATCTGTGGCTGCGGAGCGAGAGACACCGGGGCCACGACTTCGGCCCACCTGGATATAAACACGTCACGTGTTCAGACGATTGAGGATGCCAATTAAACCTGAACAGATACTGTACACCTTGATGATCAGAAGATAAATATGCTAATATTGTTTCTTATTATTATATGCAAATGAACAACGGCATATTATGCAGCAGCAGATGTTAGACAGACACAAGGTATCCTGAGTTCTTTATCCTGCTTGATGAATTCATGCTTCAGTGGACTCCTTGGCACAGCTGACAGTGCTTGCCATGCAGAGTGTGAGTGTGAGTGTGTGTGTGGGTGTGTGTGCGTGTGTGTGCATGCGTGCACGTGTGTGTGTGCGTGTGGGTGCCATTAAGCGTGTGTGTTCACCTGTTGCTAGTGGAGGTGTGTGTTGTGTTGTTTCACGTCAGTCGTGCTGCACTATTGTTTTTGGGTGTTTCAAATAAAGCTGTTATAACTTTAAGTCTTTTGTGTTTTTTATTGGAGGTTTGATGGGTTTTATATTCATGAGATTTAGTGTAACTTTTGTTCTAGAATATTCACAACAACAACCTTGAGATGAATAGAGGCAGCTGGGACGCATTTTAAAGAACTGCTGTTTTTTCTATCAGGATTACAAAAAAGGATAACAGCCAATCACCACCAGCCAATGGTTTCCTCGTGTCGATAAATGTTTCCAAAACAGTACAGGAAAGTTATGCTACCCTATGACGGACATGCCAGGCATGATTTGCTCTTCAAGGGGTCCATGGCCAGGTATGGATGAGCGCTTAAAGTGGTTAAATCAACTTATACACGGTCACCAGTATCTAATATCACTTCAATGTGCCGCCCAGTGCTGTCTAAACACATTCAGCTCTTGGTGGCACTTCATTAGAGATCTCAAACGCCTTCAGAAACATGAATCGCTGCTGTGTTATTCGGTGTGATTACACGTCTGTATTATCAGTAAGTGACAGTGATGAGAGCAGTGAGCTAACAATGGATCTGGCAGACCAAGTGACAATATGTTGAACAATAGAAGGATTTTACTATTCTATGGACGGATGTATCAGATAGTAAAAAGCACATAGAAAAATATAGAAAGCACTGTTCCTGCATTATTCTGTTCATACATATTCTGATTAAGCGAGTCTAGCTTGAACTCCCTCAATACATTCCTAACTTCATGTTCAATTCGTTGCAGCGAAAACCTTGAATAATGAATGCTTTATTTTGCCTATTCTTTTTATTTGCAGTCTTCTACTCTTCTCCTGATAAACTGACATTTGTGAATAATTGATGACTCTGAAGTCTGAAGCAGGCAGCAAATAAAGGAGTCTTCAGAATGTACAATGTGAATAAAGGATTGGCCATAAATCACTCCCTCCACAATCTCCAGAGACAATGGGAGGAAGATAGAAAGTTTTCTTCTTTGTTCAGCTCATTTAGCTTGAAGCTGATAGACACAATCTCAAATGAACATCTGTTGTATATTTGGTAAACAATCTATATATCTTTTATACGTTCCCATTGTCTTGGGTAAGTCTTTGCATTCTAAATTGCAGCTCCTGGGCAAAGAAGCTTAATTACAATTTTGCAAGTCTAATGTAGCTGTGTCGTGGGAGAATGTGTGGCAGGGACTCAATACAGATGGCTCCAGAACACTCACAGCTATCATTTCAAAGTAATATTTCAATTCTCCCTCAGCTGCTGTAAGAACATGTCTTTAAAGACAGTGTCAACACATTTAATCTCAGCAGTACTCTGGATTTATGGACATATACATACCTATTCTGCATCTGGACAATATATATGAACTGATAGGCACACTATACCCATGTGAACCCAGTTTAAAGCTTTTGGCTTTTATAAAAGTTTTTGGGTGGTAAAATGAGGGATGAGGATTCATTTTTAGCTCTAACTTCCGTGGCATGTTAAGAGAATATCCCGTCACTGTCAGTTAGGACAGAACACCACACTACAGTCTCCTGGCCAACGCATCTTTAACTAGTATGTATATATCATTGATCACTGTCTCGTGGATTAAGTGGAGTATAGCGTATGTTTCAGCCATTGGGAAATTCAGTGCCACAGACCATAATCTTGTAGATTCCCGTGATGGATGCCTTCTTTCTGATACAAAGCGTATTGCTGTCGAAAGGCCGTTGGAGTGTACACATTGAACGTGTCTTTCAGTTTAAGCAACACAAGATATTGATTTCATTCAAGGGAAGGGAAATTGATCGGGATTGTCGTGAAACGCTGAATAGTAAAAAGATAGCAAAGGGCAAAAGTATTTGATCAGCGGGACTGAAGCATTCTTGCAGCGGAAACCTTTCAAGTATTCATTGGAAACTGAGAACCTGTTTTTAGACCATCGTTATTTTTTTTTTGTCATCTTCTTCCTCTGTGACAGAATAGAACAGAATTAATATCATATATGTTTTCCTAAATTAAGTCAATTGCGTGTGAAAATACATAAGTTAGAATAATGTAGCTACTTCACCTCCCACGAAAGTGCACACGCGGCTAAACCTGGACATTTACTGCAATATGAGTCCTCCATCAGTCGGGCTAACTGCCCCTCTCAGACACGGTACGGCGGTCCAGGCATTATAAATATTACATTTGACAATCAGGTTTTATGTTGTAGCAGATGTGCTAGCGGCGTACGTGTTCTGCTTTGGCGTGAAAATGGTCTTGTACCGTCCTTTACCAGTTCAGAGACCATGCCTATAGAAATAAGAAGTGATTATTCAATAATACATACCATGTGGTTGGTTAAACATTTACTGATTCTCATATCTAGTAATAAGCCGCCTAGTGACACAACATGCCCGTTTTGCAAATACAGGCTAAATAAATGAGGAATGACATGTAAAAAAAATCGCCCTCTCCTGCACCTAAAATCCTAAAAGTTAACCTTGGATTTGCACTCGCCTGTCAGTTCATGCAAATGTGGTATTCTGGTGTAAAATAGAGAGAAGTGAAAATCCCGTGCCTCTTCTCCTCACAGCAAAGGTAGACTTGGGCGATTCTTAATTAATTCCTGCTGGATTAACTCCAACACGGCGTCCTCCCAATGAGGTGTTCCTATTCTTTGATCTCAGTGGGTGAGCTGGTTTGTAGTCACGATGCGTTGCTATGCTAGCTTGTGCCCAAGCAGGGAGAAGAAGAAAGCTAATTTTTGATTGAATATTCCAGTAGGTGGTCATCAGTATACAGGTGATGAAAGATAAACAGAAGGCTGTTTCATCACATGATTTGATTTGAGAGAATTCAAGATTTGAGAGATTTGAGAGAATTCAATAATTACATGTCTGGAAGGTATCCATTAAAGGAGTCTTCAGCACCAACGCTCCACACCCATCCTTATTCTGCAACAGCCATCATCAGCGATGTATGTATCAGTGGGTGTGAATATAAGAATGAACTACCATGAGCAGGTACTTCTTACCTTCATGCCTCACCGTGTTCTTCCAAACCTCATGGTCATTGTCTCAGTGACAGTGTCATTATTTTTCCTTTTAATGATTCAACTTTTATTTAATCAGCAGAAAGAATGTAAAATCAGGACCTGTTGTGTGTAGTACAAACAGAATACAAACCGCAAAACAAACGTAAACAGATAACCTACAAATCACCCAATTTGAATTCACTAAATAGATTAAATCGGCCAATTTCAATTCATTTTTGTGCAGAATGTTGCCTTGCATTGCATTGATGCATTGGAACACTCAGCTCAATCACACCGTTCGGCTGAAGGCCAATAATGTCCTCATTTTCTGGACAAACACAAACACACACGCCAAATGAGTTTTATGGAAATAAAACCTGAGCAGTGGGAGACGTAGATTGGCATTCAGCTCTGGCAACGGTGCGTAAGGCCGCCAGTGATGAGACCTATGGCATAGTGTTACCAGCCACGTGCCGATATCAGGTACTTCCCATTCGAGAAGAGCTAAAAAGATGACTTCAAATAGGGTTTAGTGACTACATTTCAGATGTATCGTATAATAATCAGTAGAACTAGTAATCAGTAGGTTACTAGGAGCTGCAGCTGATGCAGACCTGGAGGTGAAGCAGCTGAAAGACATCAGTAATCACTAACCAAGCACTTTTAAACAGGAAGGTTCTCTCTCAGAGGAGAACCGGAGGGAGGGCATGGTGAGTAATTCTTTCCTTTTAGTCCTTGATCCCGTTCCCTCAGTTTTTCATTCAATCAGTTTTCTTTTGCGTTTGTCTGATTGTGTGGTGTAAAAAAATGTAATGTTAATTTTTCTGTATTAATAATGAAAACTTCTGATTGAGATTGCTGTATTAAAGGGCCCAGTCTTTGATATTTTCTTCACGAAGACCAAAACACAGGTCTGAAAATATGAAATGAAAAGACAGAGTTGCCAAACTGCTCTGAGCACTTCATTACGTAGAGCTGTTCTCCAGTTCTTGGCAGAGTCGAACCAATACAACATTTGAGGGTGTTTCTCCAGAGTGCTTTTTCATAAAGAGTGCTTTTCTCAAGGGAAGTGTTTCTGAAGGCATTGTCCTCAAAAACATGGACGTGCTGGGACCAAAAAATGGCTTTTTGACCCAGACCGGCCCACAACAACAGGCCACGGTCTCACAGAACAATCAATAATACATACGATGTGGTTGATTAAACATTTATTGATTCACATATCTAGTAATAAGCCAACTACTGACACAACATGACAAGAAAAAAAATGGGAATCTCAAAAGACAATACTTCTTTAAAAGTGCTTCCCATGAAACGGAAATTGGAACAAGACTGTTGCTCACTGTTGCTCAGTCATCTTGGAAAAAATATAAAACATGATTTTGAAGGTTTGTTTTCATGGGACCAGGGGTGTTTCTAGGATTTGAGGACATTCGGTGCCCGGCCCGGACCACTCTAAGACTTACGGTAGAATACCACGCCCACACCACCGCCATATCTCAAGTCATCGTCGCTTCACTGTTTAGTTGCCCGAGGCAGCAGTACAACTTTCTTTACATGTTAGCTTAGAATTTAACACAATGTATGCCAACCAGATGCAGACACTGAGGGACGGACATTATAGTTTAGGTACAATGACAACCGGTGTGCTCTCTCTCTCTCTTTCTCTCTCTCTCTCTTTCTCTCTCGCGTTCACACAAAATGTGTTAAATCTAAATAGTTACGCATGCAATAATTGATATAAATAATCATATTTAGATTAGAGAAGGAAACACACTATAAGGTATTCATACCAAATCTGCAATTTCTGCAACACAGAGATCCTGCTATTCAGCAGTTACTCTTATTCAAAAACGACTTGTAATGCAGATACAGCAGGTCGTTCAGGTGCAGAGGAGATGTCTGACTCAAAGGATGACACCGAGGGTTGAATCCAGAACAGAAAAACCTTTCGGCTAGGAGTCGGAAACCTTAGCCGTCGTAATACCCTGCCCGCAGGAGACTCCTAGGTCTATGCTCCGACTGCATGTCCCACGCAAAGCACAGCCAAAAACATGACGATCAAAACTGCAGATGAGTGGATGAATGCAAAATGGTTGCACCCATTCCCTTTTAAAATAACACATTCACATACGTTGCATGTGTGTCTTTACATCGGCTTTTCATCTCAGCCTTGCAACACTCTCTCTCTCACACTCTTTCTTTCTCACTCACTTTCTCTCTCGCCCTCTCTCTCTCTCTCTCCCTCTCTCTCTCTCTCCCTCTCCCTCTCTGTCTCTCCCTCTCCCTCTCACTAACAGTTCTGGCTCTGAAGAGCCATCTGACGCTACCATCTGATAGAGCGCAATACCTCATGCCTTGGATATGCTCTGGCTCTGAGCCTTCGCTGTGACTCCGCTGATGTGAGGCTGTCTGTGGGAACCTTTCTTGTCTGACTTGACACAAAGAGACGTAAAGAGCACGTGTCAGAGTTACGCTGACAGAGGTAAGGTCATTGCAACAGGTCCCGTGCCTGAGAAACCCTGGTTTATTGGAATTATAATGTCTGCAGAAAATCGTCAAAACACAAATTACGTCTTGGTATTATCTTTGTATGTCTTTATCTATCTTGTATAAACTGTTTTATATCAGTGTGTTATTTTACAACCTCATTAGAGAAAGGCCAGTTGCATGTTTGTATATCTTTAACCTTTTGTGAGTGATAATTGCCATTGTAATTGCAGATAGGCTGCTTTGCTAAATGTTCATTGACTGTTTTGGTCAACATTGTACCCAAGCCTGTCAGAAACATAAGAAAAAAATCACATCTCGTCAATACACCAAGTGGTTTAGGATGAAAGGTCATTGTTATCATGGTGATCTGGGAATGGAACAGAAATTTGAAAGGTTTACCGGTAAACTATTTCAAGCAGCCAAGATACATGAGGGACAAGAACAGGCTGATCTGATTGAATTGACCATGATACAGTAGATACAGAAGCATTAGCTGTTATGTCATGTATCTATACCATACACAAGCATACATGACAGAATTAATCTTCACTCGCTATCCCCCTCTATCTTTTTGATAGAGAGGGGAGGAGAGGAAGAAAATACAATACATTCTCAGTTAATCTTGCAAAAAACAGCAGTAAGAGATTTGAAGGAGAAAGTGTAACGCAAAATATGAAAGAATAACGAAAAGATAAAAGATTTAAAAAAATATAAAAAATGTACAAATACAATTACATTTAATTGGGTTCTCTTTTTGAAGAGAAGCAATAAGCAAAATAATCAGCAAATTATTTGTCCAGTGATTATTTTCTCTTCTGCCGAGTAGATGTATTGCTTGAGGCAAAAAGTGTCAAACAGATATATCTGTCCATTAAAGTGGAACTTTTCAACCGTGTCTCTATCTACATTAGGGATATAAATGGCTGCAGTTGTTGCAGATGCTCTGGGTGAGATCTGGGTGCAGGCAACATGGAGGAAAGGTAAACATTGTTCATTTGCATATACTAGCCACATTGAAGTGATACACAGCCGGTTGAAAATCTGCGAAGTTCCCCTTTAAAGTCAGCTTTGTTTCCCTGCAGGCTGGCAAATATACTTCCCACAGACAGGTCACTCTTTCTCTCCTTCCTCTTGTCTGTCTTCCTTAAACAATGAACCTAAATACAGCCCTTTTCCTGAATACAATGTTTGCGTTTGGTTCTGACGATGACAATGGCAAACAGAGACAAATGCAACGAACAGAGATTGAGTCTTGATATAGAATTGAATAAATCAGTACCGAGATCAATAGTGACGACTACAGATCAGCTCTAAATGGAGACATCTTCCATAGAGGAGAGACAGGATACATGTTTTAAAGAGTGACAAAGTGTCACTCAGGTTCACATTGTCTTTTCCGTCGTTATTCCTCTTTTAGAGTCTCGGTTTGTCTCTAAGGTTGCCTTTGTTTGGTTTCCGCTACGGTCTTCTAGAAGGAGACACAGGGTCTACTCTTTGATGGCGTGAGATGTGTTTGTGAGTATTTGTTTTTACTTGCAGAATATGAATGCTGGGTATTAACCAGGTAAATACCTCCCCCGCCCTCAACAAAAGAAAACACATCCATCTCTCCCTCTTCTACACTTTCCAGGTGGCTTAGAATACACCAGGTCTGTTTCTGTCGGGCGTCTTTCATGCGAATATTTAATATTCATGAAATCTCTATCTGCAATCACTGCCTCTTGCACATGCACTCACATAAGGACACTTGCAAATACGTACGATGCACACACACACACACACACACACACACACACACACACACACACACACACACACACACAAACACACACACACACACACACACACAGACACACACACACACACACACGCATCCACACACACACACACACACACACACACACACACAAACAAACATACACACACACACACACAAACACACACACACACACACACACACACATGTAGACAGGCACAGACAGATTGATTTATAGACATACAGCCACAGTCTTTATTTAGACTTCATGTCCATATGAACATACATTTGCAGCAGAATATTTAACATTTATAACATTTATATGGTCTATCTTCTATGTTGTAACCGGAATCAGAATCAAAATCAGAATCAGGATTGACTTTATTGCCAAGCACATGTAACACGTACAAGGAATTTGTCTTGGTGTTTGGTGCATAACAATAATAATAAACATAGTAAAGAAACATACAAATAAAATAGAAACATTTACCATAAGAACACAATATATAAAATATATAAAGAATGTAGAGTATGTCTGTTTTTAAAATGAAACCCGTAGTTAAATACAATTATGAATGATGGTAATAATCTGCTGGACCGAACGCCTGGGTCTCTTCCTAGAGACACTACAGTCCATGCTGCATGTATTGCATCGTGTCTTGAGAACCCTGGCTCCAGCCTCTCTGCCCCGCATGCATACAAAGGCTTCCTGCAGATCGGACCTAGTGGTTATCTGAGACACAACACACAGTGTAGCTCTCACTAGCTCTGCACTAACCCATGATTAACCTAACCGCCCTGTAGCCAACAGACTGCACTTGTTCTTTATGTTATTGTATGCCCATACGTATACCTGCGAAAAGGACAGTGAATTTGCATTGACCTAACTGCTGCAGGAGGATATGGTATTTCTGTTAATTTGGATCGATGGAAGTATTCAATAACTGTCACTATATATCATGAATCCAACCGGAGAAGAGAGCGAGAGAAAGAGATAAAGAGATAGAGCGAAAGAGCCTGAACGCATGTCTCGCTTTCAATGGGGGGCTGGGTTGAGTGATATTAAGGGAATAAGATAGATAGATATATCTCATAGCTCTCTCTCTCTTTATAGACAGAGAGAGAGAGGGAGAGAGAGAGAGAGGGAGAGCTCCTTACGTTTTTTTAATGACGTTAAAAAGTTAACATGCTTTTCTTGCTTTTATGTCCGCTTGAATCATGGTGAGTGTAATGTGTGACCGGGGGGCACACTGCAGCATACTCCAATAGCAGCACAGTCTAGGCCAGGACACACCATGGTCTCTCTCGCTCTCTGTCTCTCTCTCTCTCTCTCTCTCTCTCTCTCTCTCTCTCTCTCTCTCTCTCTCTCTCTCTCTCTCTCTCTCTCTCTCTCTCTCTCTCTCTCTCTCTCTCTCTCTCTCTCTCTCTCTCTCCCTCCCTCCCTCTATATCTCTGTCTCACCAGCAGCTGTGATTACTTTGTTAAAACAGTCCTGCGACGCAGAGAACCAATTTTCCTAATGCACAGTGCTCAGCTGACA
>OMNO01067670.1:2500-14659 GCA_900303215.1 Trachyrincus scabrus | reverse complement strand
CTACCGCCGTTGTTGTTGTTGTTGTTGTTGTTGTTGTTGTTGTTGCCAACGCTTCCTCCTCCTCCACCACCTTCTTTCCCTTCTTTGCCGCTGTGGTCGCCATCTTGACCTCTAGAGATGCCGCGTCTTCAGAGAGAAGGGGAGAAGAACAATGTAAAGTTGGATGCATGAACTACAAATGGGGAAGTGTGCTGACGTTGTGCCCATTCACAGAGCCAAAAACATGGTGAAACTGTCCTTTAAGTTGGTAGCAAGGACCTTTTTGATGGACAATGAAGCAGTTTATAAAGTGACTTAAACTGACCTATTTATGGCTTTATAAAGGAGTTCCACAGAGAATGGTCTTAACCCCACGTAGCAGACCCAACTTTTGGCAACATCTTAACAAGTAGCATCCTGCTCCGTCTGATCGGGTTATCTATATCCTGAGACTTTAGATTAACATCTAAAGTGTGACGGAAGAGAAGCTCAAATCTGGGTGAACGTGACGGGATCTTTAGTGTGTTACATGGAATGGGTCTCTACTGGAAACAACCTGACGGGCGGAACCACAACAAACGTGATATGGGTGACCATTAATCTCGGATCCAGAAGAGGACTGATCACTAAAACTATAGCGTCTTCCTATTGTAGGTATCCCTCCTTGGCCAACAGCGACCGCAAACTCTTTTTTTTCCGTAGCCGGTGGGAAGACAAGCTAAAATGTCCTCCCGGACACCAATGTCCTCAGACAAAGTGTCTGTAAAGGTTTAAAATAAAACCTGTGTTGTAGACTGGCCACTGTAGAAATAGATTTCTTAAAATAGTCTTCTGAAACCTCCAACTTCCACTCGCGAATCAGTTTCTCATCGGAAGAAAATATCCGTAACAAAACAGCAAAAAACTGCGTAGCTCCGCCCCTCGCACTTTCTGGTTTCCGGCCCAGACGAAGACGGTGCAAGACGGTGCAATACGAGAAGTTCGACTATAGCATTGTTGAACTTCTGGATCCGAGATTAGGTTATTTATAATACCGCAATTTCTTGAATATATATGCGTAGCTTTCATACGAATTTAAATGGCAAAAATAAACAATATGACCCAGGAGGGTGCCGTTTACAAAGTTTGTTTTACTTATAAAATAGGGGAATGGCTAACAATAAAAGGGGAATGGCTAATAATTAACATTAATGAGCACTTCGATCATCACAACATTAGATGTTATCATTAAGACGCCACGTTAAATCACTTTTTTTGTAATGATCTGTGCCATTATCCGAATGCATTGTCTACTCGTATTGCACCGTCTCGGTCGGTGATAGCGGCTAGCATGCTTTTCCAGTGTATGTAAATAAACAACTCATTGGCAAATTCAATCTACATTGGGTTTTTAATATGAAACTAGTCATCAATAGTAATTTCAAGTCGAAACCAATGCGTTTTGATGAACCAAGATCGCCTTTACTTTGCATAACCGGCTAGCTTTGCTTTACTTAGCATACACGGATGCCACATCTGTCGATATGGTTGAATTAAACGTGCACTTTATCACGTTACCCTTTGCCCCAGCTTTTGTGACTGCATTCATCTAAACTCGTGCATGCCGGCCCGTTTCGTGTTTTTTTTTGTTGTTGAATAAAACCACAATGGTGTCACTGTGCACTATAGCCTGTGGAAGCAACATGGCGGTCTGGTGTTAGCATAGCTGCTAACGTGAGCCTTACCTAAGAGAATGGGCGTTTGGTGCGCTTGCTGCTTGCACAGACTCCCACACTTGAGTGCCTGTACTATTCAAGAGATGTGTCGAAGATGCACCCGTAAGTTGCACAATTTCAAACGGAGGCTTGTGCTGAATCGTTTCTTCTTACTGACAGCTATAACGAGTGTTGCACACAGCAGCGCCGCCGACCAATACAATCACACAGTGACGCCTCTGCGCCCGCCAAGTCAGCCGGCAGGATATTACGTGAAGACGGAAAAAAACGGGGAGGGCTGGGTCCCTTTGTGTCCCCTGAGAAATCTCTCTGTGTGTGTGTGTGTGTCTGTGTGTGTGTGTGTGTGTGTGTGTGTGTGTCTGTGTGTGTGAAAGTGTTGGACCACATGACTCATGACTCTCTCTCTCTCTCATGGAAAGCGCACCCGTTAGGCTATTATTTACTTGTTTATTTATCTCCGCCCCTAACGTTAGTTAATTTAGAGACCCCCACAAAGCTCAGATTATAACTCGAACCCTGGGCATTGGGGTTGGGGGAGAGCGTGACACGCCCCTGTAATAGTCTACACAAGACGATGGTGTAATAATTGCATTACTGTATGTCGAAACAACTCAGGAACAGGCGAGCAGTGGGTTACCGCTCCTCCGATCTCGGAACCCATCGGCTGTGGTCTGACGACGACTTTGGCTGCATTCATATGCAGATATTCACATTAATGCGACTACAGGCTATTACATTAACAGAACACAACAGCGGTGAGTGTGTGGTTAAAAGATGAAAATATATCTTTATATTCTGTTTTGTTATGTTTCCATGTTGTTGAACGTAATGTTTTGAGCTTTAAAGTTACAATACAATGTCTGAAATGAGATTATTCTGCTAAATTCGGATGAAGTTGAACACTCAGACCAAGAAGTTGCTGGGCCAATTTCAATCGGGTTCAATGGGATATCCGGTAGGCGTACAGCCAGACTCTCAAGACGGCAGAGCGAGACTGAACACTGTCCTATAGGTCTACACAAGGTTAATTTATACTTGAAAACATATGAACGTCACACAAAGGTGACCTATGTTACTGCCATGTCTAATGAGTAGGCCTACCATATGTCAGAATGGAATTATGCCGAACCAACGTATTTGTAAATCTCCTTCCACTTGGCCTTCAAACCCTCCCATTCACATTGATGCACATTGATGTTGAAGGAAAATGATAGATTTCATCTATGAGGAAATTGATTTATGTCTAGAGTCCATTAATCTAATCTTTGGTATAGGTCTATTAAACGTATAAGTAAGAAGGTGTCGAAGATATTTTCTTGGGCCAAGTTGAAGAGGTCCTTGGCAGAATAACTTTAACTTTATAACTTTAAATAACTATTAAAATTAATAAAAGACTATTAATATGAATCGAAGTCGAACACGGTGGATGAAAGTTGAAGAAAATAGGTTTATTGTGCAGTACAACAACCCATGAGCTTGGCCCATGAGCTTACCAAATAATATCTGTTGGTAAAACTAATATCTGCGCAATGTTAACAGTTCTTTCAATGTCAAAACCATTGCTTTAATGGTTTTGATCATTTGATCACGTGGCTAATTTTAGTAAATATTTTCAGTATTGTAAACTCTTTTTTTGTTTATAAACACTCTTAAAGAGGTTCATTTTACTATAAAACTGATGCACTCATCAATAATGAAAACTTATTTCGTCTGTTACAGTTATGAGCAAACACAATGGCCAGTCAAGTGGAGTTCCTGTTGAAAACTATGGAGGATCTGGGAGACAAAGAGCTGAATAAGTTCCACTGGTTCTTGCGTCAGGCTGATATTCTCCATGGATTCCAGGCCGTCCCCAAGAGCTGTCTGGAGAGGGCCAACAGAGAGGCCACGGTGGATGTGATGATCCACACCTACGGCCGCGACAGGGCTATGCTCATCACAGGGAAGGTTCTAGAAAAGATGAACAGGAACGACCTAGCCCAATGTCTTTTAAACGCAGACTCGGGAGAACACGGTAAGCTTCTCCAGGTTTCTAGGTTCCTAAGTAATGTTACAAGGATCTGAATTATAGATTCAAACAGAAGTTATGTCTGTTTTTTACAGTCAGTGTGAGGAACCGACTGCCGGAAAAACAGGAACTCAGGCTGTTGTAACAAAAAGGGGATTTATTTAGCCCAAATTAATCCAAAACAGGCAATCTGAAAACCACAAATTACGAAACATAACCGAGGATAAAATAATATAAAGATGGCTGAATGAGGTCAATATACAGCCTGTTCTCGTCCCATAGGCCTACTCGTCATATATTGACGCTCGATCAGATTCCCCGGTGTTATGTATTTCATTCATTGTATTCTTAGTTTCAAGCAGGCCTTTCCTTGTAGTCAACATTATCAGGAAAAGCAGTGGTCCTTATTTTATTACTAAGATTGGTTAATTGGTAAAAATTTCCCCCATGGCTTCACCTACTGACTTTTAGGATCTTTTTAGGATTTATATTTGACCGTATGTTCGGGTTGGTTCTAGACTAGTTGGAAGACACCTCCCGCGTAACACTGTGGAGGCGCCTGGATAAAGCACAACTCAATTACAATGTGCTCTAAATAATTGGAAGCATTTTATGAATCACTTTCGCTTTATTGTCACGATATCAAGGATTAGGTATAAATAATTATGTCTATACGGAAAACGATTTGGCGGCCACAATCAAAAAAAATAATAATTGAGAAAACTGCAAATTCAATTCGAATGAATATATATATGTACAAAGCGATATTTTAATCTGCTCTGTCCGCAGTCTCACCGTGCTGGTTAGTCTAACAGCTGATGTGATGAACAAAAGCTGTCTGTATGTAGCCGAACCGAGTGGGCGTGGTTTCAGAGCCTTCAGAGACACACCCCCAGCGTTTCAGAGCAGAGAATACTGCTTTTAAAAAAAACCTAATTGAAACCTAATTTTACATACATGGCGATTTCTTTAATCATTCAAATTTGGCTGGGTGGTTAATAACACATGTGTATGTCGTGTTTACAGACAGTGTCAAGAGTGTTTACAGACGGTGTCAATAAAAATGCGCTAGGATGTGATAAGATGACTGATTTAAAATGAGGGCTTCGTTTTGTTCCAACAGCTCTGTTGAGGCCAAGTCCAGAGCCTCTACAACTCATTCTGTCATACAAGCGCATCCTCCAGTCTAACCTCCAGAGTAGGTACATGTGCGTACCTGAGGGCTTGTTGAAGCAGAAGGACAAAAGACACCTGGACGATATCTACACCGAGCTCTACCTCACAGAGGGGAGTGACGTGTGCATCAACTGTATGCACGAGGTCCGGCACATTGAGATGACCTCGGGGAAACCGCATGGCCTGGACAAACCAATCACGCTGGCTGACCTGTTCACTCACTCGTCTGGGAAATACATACCCATTAGAACAGTGCTGACCAATGGGATTGCGGGGATCGGTAAAACCTTCCTTGTCTACAGGTTTATGTTGGACTGGGCTCAGGGAACCTCCAGCCAAGACGTGCATCTCACCTTCCACTTCTCATTTCGCCAGCTGAATTTGTTGAAAGGGAAAACGTTCTGTCTCTCCGAGTTGATTCACGCATGCGTCAGAGAAGCCGTAGGCATCGACAAGAAGGCCCTCGATGACATTTTTACAACGCTACAGACATCGGGAAACTCAAACTATGACCAGAGTCAATATAAAGTTCTGTTTGTGCTGGACGGCCTGGACGAGTGTCGTCTGGAGCTCGACTTCGCCGGCGACGGAGACTGTTGCGTTGATGACATCACAAAGCCAACTACTGTGGACGTACTGATGACCAATCTCATCAAAGGGAGGCTCCTTCCACCTGCCCGCCTCTGGGTCACGACCCGGCCCGCCGCGGCCAATCAGATCTCGGCCGACTACATCGACAGGGTGACGGAGGTGAGAGGCTTCACCGACCAGCAGAAGGAGGAGTACTTTAGGAAGAGGCTTGAAGATGAAGACCTGACCAGCAGACTCATCTCACACATAAAGAAGTCCAGGACCCTCTACATCATGTGCCACATCCCAGTGTTCTGCTGGATCAGCGCCACAGTTCTGGAGCGAATGTTGCCCGCCGAGGTCGGAGAAGTTATGCCCAAGAATCTGACGGAAATGTACACACATTTCCTTGTGTTTCAGATCAAGCAGACGTCGCTGCGGTACGACGAAGCCAGCAGTCTCCAGAGCATTCGGTCCCTCGCAAAACTCGCTTTCGACCAGTTGGGAAAAGGTACTCTGATCTTTTATGAGGAGGATCTAAAAAACAGTGGCATTCATTTGAACAAAGCCTCCTTGTTTTCTGGGGTGTTCACGCAGATCTTTAAAGAGGACTGTGGGCTGCATGAGGAGAAGGTGTTCAGCTTCGTCCACTTGACCATTCAGGAGTACCTGGCCGCTGTTCACGTGGTCTCGTCACAAATCAACAACAATAGGAACGTGTTGAAACACCAGACTTTGCAAGTCCTGCGAGCGCGCTTTAAAAAGATTACGGCAGCAGACATCCACATCATCGCCGTGGACAAGGCTGTGCAGAGTCCCAATGGACACTTGGACTTGTTCCTCCGTTTCCTCCTTGGTCTATCGCTGGAGACCAATCAGGTTCTTCTCCAGGGTCTACTGAAGCGGACCGACGACAGCTCACAGAGCAAGCAAGACACAGTGAACTACATCAAAATGAAGATCAGGGAAACTCGATGTCCAGAGAGATGTATTAATCTATTCCATTGTCTGAACGAGCTCAACGACCATTCGCTGGTTGGGGAGATTCAACAGTATCTGAACACAGGGAGTCTCTCAACGATTGAACTCCATGTGTCCCAGTTGTCCGCTCTGGCCTTTGTGTTGCTGACGTCAGGGGAGAAGCTGGATGTGTTTGACTTGAGGAAATACTCCAGGTCGGAGGAGGGCCTTTTGAAAATGCTGCCATTGGTCAAAGCGTCCACGACAGCAATGTAAGTACACCTTTGCCATAGATGGACACTTTGGGGCAATTGTGCTTGCGCTATACAGACGATAGGTAGCAAACTAACCCATATGCGATTGCAACTGTATATATTGATATGCATGCGCTTTACTTCTAATGCAGACTGAGTCAGTGTGAGCTCTCTGGCCAATGTTGTAAGGCTCTGGCCTTCTCAGTCACCAGCACCGCCACTCTGAAAGACCTAGACCTGGGAAGGAATAACCTTCAGGACTCAGGGGTAGAACTGCTCTCTACTGGATTAGCAAGCCCACACTGCAGACTGGAGACTCTCAGGTCAGTGTTGCTCACTCAACCTATGTCATAATTTAACAATTATTGTGAATGCTTATTTACATTTCTTTTCTTGATTGTTTGATTACTGTGTTTCTGTTTATGAGTGTAAGGCTGTATTTTCATGTGGTTTACAGTGATTTTAGAACAGCTTGGGGCGTTAGGCACAAAGCAAATAAAACGGTTACTGTAGACTACCTAGTAAGATTGCACAAAATAAACAACATAAAATTTGATCATTTATTGAAAATATCATTTTTCCCGCAAGCAATATAGTTCAAGACACCAAAATGGTTGCCAGGCAACACAGGCTAGCATATTTTGAGATTGGCGCAGTAATACTTAATAAAACGAATTGTTATGCAGTCACAGGTGTTTATTTTACAATGGCTTCCAGCCAATCAGAATCAAGGACCGGAACTCTCCGTTTTATAAAGAACATTTGACTATACGGCCAGAGTTGTATCACATGATGTATTTTTCAATTTTGCTTGGCTTCGCCAAAGGTTGTATTTCCAAATGCTTCAGAACACCACTACAAACAATTATTGTGGTAAAAGAACAGAGCAAACAAAGATTATACAGTTAAAAAACTAAACAAAATAAACAAATACTAACCTCTGCCATTATGCTATGCCCAGGCTTTCAAGCTGTCACCTCACAGAAGAGGCCTGTGTCTCTCTGGGCTCAGCTCTCGACTCAAACCACTCACATCTGAGAGAACTGGACCTGAGCTTCAACGACCTACAGGATGGAGGAGTTCAGCACCTCGTATCTCGACTGAGAAATCTCAAGATACTGAGGTCACGCAAGCAAATCTGCTGCCACATATACTAATCATAATCACATTCAATGTTGCTGTTCTTGTGGGTCGTATCGCTACTTTGTTTTTTCATATTTTATTATTTTTACAAGAATTTAATTGGCCAGGATGACCTTGTGCTACACTGCTCATATGATGAACATAAAGACTATCGCCATAATCTTACAATGAAAAAAAACATGTGCTCCTGTGCAGACTGAAGAGCTGTGGGCTGACATCAGAATGCTGTCCCAGTCTGGCCTCATTGCTGAGCTCCAGCGTCTGTAGCCTGACACAACTGGATCTCAGTGACAATGACCTGCATGACCGAGGAGTGAAGCTGCTCTCTGCTGGCCTAACGAGTCCACACTGCATGCTGGAGGCACTCATGTCAGTATATGTGTATATTCCTGGGGCCTTGGGCTGCTATGCTGGCTGGCAGAGGCGTGGCTGGACCTGGGCTGCTGCAGGCTAGATCCAAGGGCGGCTAGCCACAGACGGTTGCTTGTAGCTGTCGCTGCGCTGCCTCCCCGGTCCTCAGCTGGGCTCCACCACTGGCCGTGGTGGCTGCCCGTCACCGCAGGTGGCTGCCTGTGGCTCTAGTGCGTCCCTTGGCTGCCCTTCTGTGTCCTTACCTTCCTTGGTCGGAGAAGTCCCTGTTCAGGTGCCAGATGTGGCAGTTTCCCCTGCCACATGCCATCTACAGTGGCTTTTCAGGGCTTCTCCAACAGTAGGACACAGGCAGATGGTTAAACCGGTTTATTGTATAGAGTTTGCGGTAGTTTGAACAGGCAGAGCAGGTGGTACATGCTGACATGCTAGCGCTCCTCCTGAGTGTGTGTGCCGGTGGCTGGTTTAACCTGTGGGCTTGATTGGCCAATGCCCCACAGGTGTGCAGCCTCACCCAGCAGCCCCAGAGTCTAATCAGCCTGACTCAGACCAGGTGAGGCTGCTTAAACCAGCCACTAACAACACAGGGCCCCATACACAAAGAGTGATGAAAAGATTTCCAAAATCAAAGTCCCAATTATCTTGAGCAAAGATGCCTCCATTGCTTCAAATCAACACCTCAGAATAACTTTCTTTCAGAATCATTTTATTTTGACTATCTATTTATTTATTTACACTCCTTTCACAAAATGAGCAGTAATCTATTCCATTTAAACATTACAGCCACTCAATCTCAATTCCCTTATTTTAGCCCAAGCTCTAACCAGGTTTATTCGTCAGTCTAGTGTATGTCAGTCAGAGTTGTATGAATAGAAAACAGTATGGAGATGTAAAAGCCATGTGGGTTGTTGTGCAGGTTGTCTGGCTGTCTGATCATAGATGAAGGCTGTGCTTCCCTGGGCTCGGCTCTGAGCTCCAACCCCTCCTACCTGAGAGAGCTGGACCTGAGCTACAACCACCCAGGAGACGAAGGCATTGCGACACTCTCTGCTGGTCTGGAGGATCCCCTCTGGAAGCTGGACACTCTCTGGTATGTGTGTGTGTGTGTGTGTGTGTGTATGTATGGCTGCATCCCAATAGTTCTTACTATAGTGATTCTGCTCACCCTCGTTTCCTAAATCTTCAGATGTTCCCCTTGATCTACCTGCTCATTAATGACACGCATCTAAAACATTTTACTGCAAGTTCGGAAAAACGGTTCTATGTGTCAATGATAAGGCGTGTTTTCCACCACAGCGTGGACTACTGCGGCGAGTCCAGGATCCAACCAGGGCTTACGAAGTGTGAGTAGACTTAAGACAGACTCCCAAGTCACATGCCACCGTTACTAGACGTCTCTACCACAGGGGTCGGCAACCTTTTGAATGTCCATTAACACAATTACATAAAGTTTCTGATTTATATGAACATATCTCAAATTATCCCAAAATACATATCCTAATAGTTGCTGCACGTGGTTAGGGTTAGTAAATGACCATGTGTGCCAGCCGGGACACGCATGCCATAGGTTGCCGACCCCTGCTCTACTATAATGGTCTTGTTCGGGGCCCTTTATAAAGTTATTCTCTAGCTATTAGTTTGAGTCATTTTAGGAGCCCTGTCTCTCACTCTTTTGGTTGGGTTAAGGTGGCCATGAAATTAAATCCCATTTGAAAGTGAGCTTGTTAGTGTGACTGTAACTGTGTTATAAAGGGCTATAGAGGCATGACTTGAAAAGAAAAGTAACAAGTAAAAAGTAAACAATTAAGTCTTTCAGTAAAATCTTACAAGGAAACCATGTCGTTTTGATTTAATACTCTTGAATACACTTCATGGCAATTTCTTTCACCCTTGGAAGATGCCCGTGAGCTGACGATGGACCCGAACACAGCTCATTGGAAAATCCTCCTGTCAGAGGGAAACCGCAAAGCAACGTATGGGCCAGAGAATCAGCCATACCCGCCTCACCCTGAGAGGTTCGAGGAGTGGGAACAGGTGTTGTGCACCGAGGGTCTGACTGGCCGGTGTTACTGGGAGGTCGAACAGAGCGGATTTGTTCACGTTGGTGTGACATACAAAGAGATAAGGAGGCAAGGGCGGGACGACCACTCGCGTCTCGGGTTGAACGACAAGTCCTGGTGCCTATCCTCCAGATCTAAGGCCTGGCACAAGGGCAACGACGTGGTGTTACCGGCTATCCCCCGCAGCATTAACAGATTGGCGGTGTACCTGGACTGGCCGGCTGGAATTCTGTCCTTCTACTCCATCTTCCGTGGCAGCCGCAGTCACATTTACACGTTCCACACCACATTCACCCAGCCCCTCTACCCTGGCTTTTGGTTTGTCGGCCATTACTCCTCTGCATTATTATGCAAGGTTTTGCCTTCATTTGTAATTATTCGGCTATGAATTGAAACCAAGCACCGATAAGAACGATCTTACGCTGGCTAGCGCCCCAACGTCATCTAATTTCCACACAGGCCCAGAGTGTTCTTATTAGGCCTATACAGCCAATGGACATGAGAAAACAATCTTGTTTTCTTTTGCACCCAAGCAATATATCGCAAAGCCTACACTACATCCCAGCCCGCTTACTTTAAAAATAAAATAAAAAAACAGTTTGCGAGACAGACGAACAACATCGACTCTCAAAATATAAAACCTACCGAAAAACTAAGCAAACCGTTGCAAATGTGAGCAAAGTCCACATTACTGTCGGTTGTTCATGTGTGGATCATCATGCTATAAAACACCATTTTGGCTATCTTCAGGAAAGGACAGCCTACGTGTGTATTTTTATGTTCAAAATGTGCCCCTTTCGACATCCGAAGCTTGATCTTATGATGCTAATGTGAAGGTAATCACCAGACTTGTGATAAGGTAGTCCTGATAGTCCTGTTATGTGTGCGAATGGTTAGCTTGATTGTTTGAGCGCAACATTATATGTGTGCCAATTTGTTTCATATCTGGCAACCTGGGCTACTCGAGAATAGTGAATCACACAAACCAAAACAAAAACGTTCAAAGGAGAACATACTGGCTGTGCCTGTGTTTCGACTGAGCATTTTCCTTCCAGTTTCCTTAATCTCTGATGACATATCATGGTCTTTTTATGATTTAGTACAGTACATTTGTTACATATAGCACCTTTAAGTGGGCTATTATGAATCAAATGTCCCAATAAAATATTGCCATATGAAATATGTATGTAATCTACAAGTAAACATTCAACAACATAATTGATCACTCTTTTGTCCATGTGGCTGTTTTTTGTATAGGCCTACCCGATAAATTGACTTCGATCACGTAAATCTACATTTTAAACAGTTATTTAAAAAAGAGGGCTCTATCAAAATACATTTTCTGGAGAAATGCCAGAATATGAGGTATGTTGGTAGAGTTGTTTCCATGAGTGGTAATGAAAGAGTGACCCACCACCACCACTTCAGGTTCGGTGAGACTCATAGGCAAAGTGACCGACTACTGTTTTTCTAACTTTTCCACGTTATATACGTTGCTTTCAGCCCTACTAGTGTCAACACTTTGGTGAAGCCAGGCATAATACATTGTAACCTGAAATAGTTTAGTGTGGCGCAAAACCCAGATAATAGCTAGCGCAACAATGAGTGTCTGCATAGAAAACCGGTGCAGTGCTGCCACCTTGTGGCAGGAAGGAATGGGTGCAGTCATTTTAATGGCGTGGTTAGAAACAATGAAAATGACAAGCACTGGAGTAAGACCAAATCTGTAGGCCTATTAGTACCTTATATAAGTGCATAGAATAGGCCATTATCAGTGGCATAAAAAACAAAAACAAACAACGTACATTTTTGCATTTAGACATAATTCATTAGCCTATTCTTAATATTAAAGCATCATTCATTCACAAAGAGCGAACGTGACAGTAGCCTAACGTACCCCCATTAGGGTGTTTGAAATTGGAAGT
>OMNO01067669.1:0-21870 GCA_900303215.1 Trachyrincus scabrus | reverse complement strand
ACAACAAAGAAATTACATGCACTTCAGTGCTTTACATGAAAAAGAATAAAAACATTAAAATTATTAATGTGACATAAGATGGAAAATAAAACCAAAAAGCGAGAATAGAATACATAACAAAGTCAACAAATAAAATTCATAAAAACAAAGTCACAAATAAAATTCATAAAAACAGTTTAAAAAAAAATAGAGTGCAGAAATCAAGTAAAATACAACATTTTAAAAGAAGGGCAATAGTGCTAAAATGCAAAGCAAAGTGTCTGAGCTAGTTAAAGGCCAAAGTGAAGAGATAAGTTTTTAGCTTTGTTTTAAAAATATTTAGCGAGCTGGCTTCCCTGATATCTACAGGTAGTGTGTTCCATAGTTTAGGGGCGTAATTGACAAAGACTGCTTCCCCGATTTTCTTTCGGCTGTTGCTGGGAACCTCCAATAAACCAGCAGCATATGAGCGCAATGTTCGTGAAGGGAAATAGTTAACAAGGGAGTTAGCCATGTAGCTTGGCCCTAGCCCATTTAGGGCTTTGTATACAAGGAGGAGAACTTGTAACCACAGATTTAATCCAGGGAGTTAGTTTCCCGAGATTGTTAAACAGCATTTCTCTTTTTGTTTTAGGGCCGACTAGCAGGATTTCAGTTTTGTCCTCATTTAACTTTAAGAAATTATTGCTCATCCATTTATTTCTTGCCAAAAGACAGGTAGTAATGGAGCTGATAGCTTCAGCATCATTTGGTTTAGCGGAGATGTACAGTTGTGTGTCATCCGCATAACTATGGAAACATACATTGTGCTCTCTGATGAGCATGTATAGTGAGAATAATAATGGACCAAGGCAGCTCACTTGTGCAACCCCAAAGCAGTTGTCATGTTCCTCAGACACATAGTTTCCAAGACTGACGTAGAACTTTCTCCGTTTGATGTATGTTTTGAACCAATTTAACACACAGTCAGAAAGACCAACCAACTTTTCAAGACGATTGATTAGGATATCATGGTCAATTGTATCAAATGCTGCGCTTAGGTCTAAAAGGATAAGAATTGAGACCTTATTTTTTTTGTTTTAGTAAGCTGGGGTTGGGCATCTTCACCAACATGGGGGTCTTGGAGTGTTCCCTTTAGAAGCATCTAACAACAACTATATACAACAATAGGCCTACAACAATACAACAATACAACAATTGCGTAAAAAGAGTAACTTTTGCCTTAGTATTTGTATTAAGAGGTTGATTTCACCATTTATTTATTTCACTGCAGATAGTTGGTCAGTCCACCAGCAGGGGAGCCAGTTACTTATACTGTAATACATTTTACCCAGAAGCCTCAGCGCTCCCTATATAAAGGACTCCCACCCTTCCTTCTTCCTCCATTTCTACTGTCGTACCATGTAAGTAGTAGCTCTTCTGAAACAGTCATAACTGAATTAGAAAGTCATATTTTAGGTGTATGATAAATGCCTCGCTCAATTGTCTAATCCTAATCGTACGTCTGTTGTGTTCATGCTTTTATTGCCTGATCTTTACGTTAATGTAGTTCATACCAACTCTAGGCCTACGCCACGTGTCTCAGCATCAAATGGCTGCAGTGCCTAAAAGCGTTTTTATCACTATTATAATTGCGATTAACCCATGCACAAATGATGAAATGAATGTTGGTAGGGACATCTGAGTTAAATTGAGGAAACGCCAACTTTTCTGAACACATGGGAGCAACGTTCAATGCGGTTTTCCCTGATCGTCCGTAGCTAACGCATCGTGTTTTCTACTCAGTGTCGCCATGAAGTCCCCCATCAACCTGCACCCAGTCAGTTGGTAAGGATGCTTTACCTTTATATACCATATTATTGGGGGGGGGAAGCAAATGATGAAATACATGTTGGTAGGGACATCTGAGTTAAATTGAGGAAACGCCAACTTTTCTGAACACATGGGAGCAACGTTCAATGCGGTTTTCCCTGATCGTCCGTAGCTAACGCATCGTGTTTTCTACTCAGTGTCGCCATGAAGTCCCCCATCAACCTGCACCCAGTCAGTTGGTAAGGATGCTTTACCTTTATATACCATATTATTGGGGGGGAGAAGCAAATGATGAAATACATGTTGGTAGGGACATCTGAGTTAAATTGAGGAAACGCCAACTTTACTGAACGCATGGGAGCAATACTCAAGCATTCGGATTTGATTTTAATTTTAAACTTATTCCACTGCTGACAACTACTCTCTTTCAGTTTCGTCACAAGTTCACCGACGAACCTGCTTTCAATCCCTGGGTAAGGAGTCCAAATTGGTTGCTTAATAAATTCTAAGCACTATTAACTAACAGTTGTTTAATTAGGATCCCCATTAGTACCGCAGTAGCAGCTGTTCCCAGAAGTGGATCTTTTCCATGCAGTAAACTAACCTACGTTTCCTTTCCTCAGGTTTACCATGCTGTGTCACCTTTGTGATGTCAATCACATTTCTAATCAGGTATGGGGACATAGTTGCTTATCCAACAGTATTCAAGTCGAGGATGAATAATGTAAGAGTAGTGGACAGAAGAGATTTCTGATTAACTAAACGCTGAGACTTTTTCATGTAATATTATGCAGCTGTTTAAGTAAGAATCTGTATTGATGGCTCCTTCTTCAACAGGAACTACACAAGAGTCCTTCATAATTGAGGTAGGTTTCTATTGGCATTACAGTTGCTCAATAAAAGACAATCTTCCCATGCTAGTGATGACCTCATTTGCTACTCTTGACAAAACTGGATGACGAACCTGCAACCACCAATTGCATTCTCTGAGGCATGGCTAACATGCTGGCTGTTCTCTTTGGGCTGTGTCGATACATCATAGAATCTCATTTGTTTACAGATGCAGAGTATCTTCCAGATTAATCAACACTGCCCCTCCAGGACAGGTGACTTCTATAACCACTTCTCTAATGTTGTAAATAAACTGCATGTGATGACTATGTTTGAAAAACATTGGGAATCTCTCTGAATAAGAATGAAAGACTGCTTTTTACTGATGCAATGCCTTGTATGACTACTTGGAATGAACATGTATTCAACAATCTAAGTGTTTGTCTGTCTTGTTTACAGATGCTGATGGACAGCGAGACAACTTGACACACTCCAGGACTGGTAACCACCATTAATCCTACGCTCTAATGCTGTAAACCTCAAGCTACAAGTGATGACTTTGTTTGAAAAACATTGGGAATCTCTCTGAAAAACAATGAAAGATACTTTTGTTGCTGATGCAGTGCCTTCCAATAGCGTGCTGTCCATGTGTGTTGTGCCTGAATAATGATTTATATGAACTTACAGGTGGCCCCTGTGTTCCTGGTAGTTGCTGGTAAGTTTCAGTCTTGGTGTGTCAAGGTTTAACTTGACTACAATGATGAGATTATAGTTCAGCTGAATAACCATGTTGAAACGGGGATCATTTGTCTTTCGCCCCTATCTGATGTATACATTTGAGCAGCATGCCTGCTCAGTTTGACATGGGAAGTGCTGTAACTCGTCTTCCTGCCTTCCCTCAGAATCTGAAGTGGCAGTTGACTTCCTGAAGTAAATCTGAACAAGCTACAAAGGTGAGATTCTCAATTTGTGGAGGGAGATCTGATGCTTGACTACAATGATGAGATTATAGTTCAGCTGAATAACCATGTTGAAACGGGGATCATTTGTCTTTCGCCCCTATCTGATGTATGTTTCTTAACTATGTCAAAATTATATAATTGGAAGCTGTGCTGTAACTTTGCCTCTGCTTGGTTTTCAGACTGAAGAAATGCAGAGCATTCCAGAGCACATGGCCATCGGTGACAACAGTAAGTTTCTTTCGTGAAGGATATTTTTTTGACACTGATACAATGATGAGATTATAGTTCAGCTGAATAACCATGTTGAAACGGGGATCATTTGTCTTTCGCCCCTATCTGATGTAGCTGTCCACACTACTGTTGGTTACACTGTCTGCTGAAAGCCATTCTAATGCACTTCTCATTTATCAGGTGCCTTACACTACTGCTGTTTTCTGAAAGCTTCTTTGGTAAGTGTGCTGTCCCCTTGACAAATGTCTCATTTCTAGTAGTGATCTTAATGTGATGCTATCGAATCAGGTCACTGATCATATGAGGACAAAAACATTCTGATTAAGATGGTCTAAAGCACCAAGAAACATTACACTTCTATATAAAGTCCTAAACTAAGTATACTTTTATTTTTCAGAGGATGTCTTGTGGCCGGTCTCCTGCCCAGAAAGCCACTATAGAAACGGTAAACTAACATGCTTTAATCCACAGCACTTGACAAAATGACATGTAGTGCTGGGTAACTTATGGTCGCTAAGAAACTTGATTTGCAAACGCTTCTCGTTAACACGAGACACCAGCACTACATGGGTGCCGTGTGTAGTTGCACTATGGCTGTCAAGGTCTAATGCGTTTCAATAGTCTGGCCTGTGTGATGATAAAGGGAAGCTGACAAAACCGTGGAGTCTATTCTATTAGCTCTAGCTGATTAAGGGCCAATCAACTTTCGAACTGTACATGGTGTTCATGCCTTGGTCTCATGATTGTTTTTTTTTTTGTGTAGGTTTTTGAGTGAACTGTGTGAAAGGTGAGTTTCCAGTGTTCAAACATATGGGCTTTGTGGGTTCTGTGATGTCTCAAATGTCTGACCTGAACAATAATGTGGACAGTCTAATAACTGAGTAACCTGCTAGTTGAATTGCCCTTCCCTTAATTCTAAAGTGCACCTTACCATAGTTTCCTTTTTTCTTGAAGGTGGATGCCAATGAGATTTCTTGGTGAGTAACTGCATATGCTATGGATGTATCTGTATATGCAACTAATGATGAGGATTCTGCCAAATGATTTCTTTGATTATACTCCTACCGTTCCACTTTTCTCTGATGTTGCTTCATTAAAAACATGTATGCTTTCCATAGTTTGCATTGTTTTAATTAGTCTCCATGATCTTTAGGTTAAAAGTGCTGGCACTGGTACCCTGAAGTCCCTGCTACAAAGGATTCTGAATCTGTTTGATGTGGGTATACAATAAATGCAAAATATACATGTAATGTGCCATCATCCAGATGCAACTAATGATGAGGATTCTGCCAAATGATTTCTTTGATTATACTCCTACCGTTCCACTTTTTTCTGATGTTGCTTCATTAAAAACATGGAACTACTTTGTTCTAGTTTGTTAGCTGCATCTAATGGTGTCAATGTCCTTTCTCCAGGTCCAATCGCATGGAACTCATTGGTGTTTCAGGCAGCTGTTCAGCAAATTCTGAAATGTGACTTGAATAAAAGACTTAAAAAGCATTTTCTTGTGTGTGCTGTGTATAGAATAGTGTTGTCCAGCTTAATGAGTAGTTAAGTCCATGAGCTACAATTGAAGTACGCTTTAAGGTGGTGTAGGGCAGCTTTGTAATTCCGATTAGTTTCCATTGATTGCGGAAGTCTCCCATGTCCACGCTTAAGCAAAGTGGATGTCATTGTGTGCTTGTCACGTCAACATTTGAGGTTAAATAGCAGTTGTATAAAAATGCACGGAGCGTTTGGTAAACCAACCACTTTTAAATGGTAAAGTATGCGTTTTGACGCTCGCAAATTAGACTATTACACTTGTAAAATGTGCAGATCAATGTTGCGTCGCTGTATCTGACTCAAGACGACGCGGCGGCCGCGTCACGGTTTGTTGACTCGCTGGTCACGTGGGTGCAGCTGACTCCTCCGCCTCCTGGGTTCCGCTCAGAGATAAATTGGAGGCCGGTTAACTGAGGCTTAAATGGGCAAAAGCAGGCACTGTAACCAGTCTTTCTCCAATAACGTAACCCTTGCGCCGTCATCAATGTTTCTGTTTTCGTTTGTTCCCTTTCTTTGGGCTGTATCTGCAAAGGCAGACTTTTTTAAATTTGACAGCATCTCCAACGCTTCCACGTACTATTTCAATTATATTTATTGTAATATATGGGACGGGGAGTGTCAGCCAAATCAAGACGATGCTACCCAGCAAGGTAAGAGATACGAGCCGTTTCAAATATTGCCTTTTTTCAGAATTAATTTTTACATTTGTAAATACAACGCACACCCATTTCATTCACATTGATCTAGTCATCCCGGGCAGACACCCGCATATAAGTGGTACACACTGATTTAGACTATTCAGTGGATATTCAATATCTGTCGTTTGTGTTTCTTAAAATGCATTATGTCACTCAGTAGCTGGAAAACAACGCTGTACACTGCATTTTCTGTCTTGTGCAGTACCTACGAGAGACCTTTGGGCAGGATTTCCCCAAGACTACATAAACGTGGTACATCAGTGGTACTGTAGCCTGGGCCAGTGCTGTGACACGGGGGACTGCAGGATCACGAATAATATTACAGGTATTTGGCTCTTCTGTTACAAATAAGAAGATAATGCATGTCTCTTAGCATTCACACCCATACATTAGAAGATGAAGATTTATAAGAATAACACGTAAGGTAGCAGAGACAAAGTGAATCAATTGCAATGGAATATACACCTGCAGATGTTTGTCTAAAACACCATTCATAGACTATAGACTGTCAATTTAAATGAATGGGTAAGACTGAGGGTAACAGTCATTGACGTGAGTTTCTATGCATGTAGGCTTGATGAATATGAATATAACTAGGCCTATACATTTTACACAATTACGAATATATGAATAATATATTATGTCTCATGTCATCTTTATTTTAACTGTGTTCTATGCCTCTGCAGGCTTGGCCAGGGAGCTGCAGCTGAAGCTCCACGGCCAGCACCTGGCTCAGTGGGTGGTTCTGAAGGCCATCCAGGGGTTCATTAACAACCCAGAGTCCAACAAGCCCCTCACCCTCTCCTTTCATGGCTGGTCTGGCACTGGCAAGAACTTTGTGGCCAGGATCGTGGCTGATAACCTGTACCGAGAAGGGGTAAAGAGCGAGTGTGTTCGTCTGTTCATCACCCCCTTCCACTTCCCCCACGCCAGGCTGGTAGACACGTACAAGGTGAGACAGAGCCCACTTGGCACAGAGATGCAGCTGTACAGTAGCACCTTTGATCTGGCAAATACTGGGTTCATGAATGTGGCGTGTTTCCCTATAACCTAGTAAAAAGGGCTGTCTTTTGGAACCAGGCATGCTTCCAACTCGGGTGGTGGTGTCTGGTGGTCTTATCAAGTTTCACAATTTGGATTTCAAAATGATGATAACTCGGGTTATTACACAACCTTTTACATTTCATATAGATATAGTTGCACATAGAGCATTTTAATCAATCTAACTGCAGACTGCAGGATTTGTATTTTAAAAACATTATTTTTTTTAAACTTTTACCAGTAATACTTATATGTTGCTTAATGAGTAATTATTTCTCATTAACAAATGAATGTCTTCATCTGAACTTTGTGCTGAGTTTTTTTTCCCTCTAATCTGTTCATCTTATCAAATCTACATAGCTTTTTGCAATACCCAAAAAAAACTAAAAGCAAATGTGGTTCCTTTATACTTTATGATTTTCAATGACATTACATGTGGTTGGATCAAACAGTGGCTGAAGTCCTTCTTTGCTCTCCAGGGCCAGCTGAGAGAGGCCATCCGGGATATGGTCCTACGGTGCCCTCAGACTCTCTTCATCTTTGACGAGGCAGAGAAGCTCCATCCCGGTCTCATAGATGCCATCAAGCCCTATTTGGACCACTATGACAACGTTGATGGGGTCAGCTATCGTAGAGCCATCTTCCTCTTCCTCAGGTTAGACCAGACTTTCTTCTTTGTTTATAAAATACTGCACCATTCATTTTTCAGTTCTGAGTGTCTGGTCAAGTGAGTGGTAAGCCAATCAGTAAATGTATCCCAAAGAAATATTTCTTTGAAAGAAATAATTTTCTCCTTTACTGTGATGCTCTATTGTGTTACATAGTTTGCAATATTCAATTGCTTCCTTTCTCAATAGTCATGTAAGGATACTTTAAATGAGTTGTGTAAATGCTAAGACAAATTGGATAATCTGTTCTAGTAGTTGATATTTAGCTGTATTGTGGTACACATTAGGTAATATGTTATTAACGAATACACATTGATGTAATGACACAATCTAAATTCAGATTTGCCTTCTCTCTCTACAGTAATATTGGAGGGGCAACGATAAACGATGTAGCACTTGACTTCTGGCACTCAGGTCAGAACCGAGAGGACATCGGCATGGAAGACCTCGAGCACCGGCTACGAGCTGAAGCTGTGGACTCTCAGGGTATACAGAGATAATGTCTTCACTGGTTGCTAGGATATATGAATAAACCCCATCTGTGTAGGCTGTGTTGCCTCTGACATTGTTTCTCTACCACACTTTAGTAGAGTTTGCATTAACAGTGTTTACATCTCATAAATTGATGTGTACTGAGCACATTGTACAATATTTATAAAGAAGCACCTTGCTTTCTTATTATGAGAGTAAAACATATTGTGTTTTGGTTTTGTAGTCAATTTGAGATGCCAGAGTTAAGTCAACGTTTTCTTTTTGTTTGTTCAATGTAAATAATATAAAGACAAAAATCTGATGAAGCCAATCGTAGCCATTTTCCTGTAATAATATTTATTTCTCTCCACCAGGTGGATTTTCTCAGAGTGAGCTCATGTCCGGCCACCTGATAGACTTCTTCGTGCCCTTCCTGCCTCTGGAGTATCGCCATGTCAAGCTGTGTGCACGCGACGCTTACGCCGCGCGAGGGCTGGAGCCTGACGAGGCCACCCTGGACGAGGTGGCCAAGGCCATGTTGTACGTACCCAAAGAGGAGAGGCTGTTTTCAGCACAGGGCTGCAAATCCATACCCCAGCGGATCAACTTCTTTCTCCCATAGAGAGAGAGAGACCTTGAGGAGGTCAGAGATTGCTTAACCAGTCTGTCTGCATGTAGAGCAACAGTTGAGCTGTCGTCTCTGCTTCGCGCTTAGCCCCCTCCTCTGCACCCACCTACCCAATAACCCTTCACTCCTCCAGAAGCCTCCTGGGATCTCGGTGAAGGGCCAGAGAGCAGGATCATTCCGGTACAACAGGGAAACACAGAGTGTCGCCTCCTGCAGACATGGACATTGTTGCTGAACGACCATCGTGTGCAGTGTGGTTGCGTGTCCACCATCAAATCTATACAATTGCCGCCAAGACGGAGAACAAGAAGAGAAATGGCACCGGCAAAGTTACTGCCAATCCGGGAAAAAATTGGAAGATGTCGATGGTTGTTTTGGTCATGTCACACTGTATTTCTTTTCCCACCTGCGGTAGTATTTAAGTATTTAAGTTTAAATGTAACTCAAAAGCCATGTTTTAGTTGTTGCCAGTCAGAATTTGTGCATGTTTTACATTGATTGTGTATGTGCTAACGGCCACATTGGAGCTACCAAGATATTTTAATGTTACCTTCCATCATGTGTTACCTTTCATTACAAGCATTTTTGTGTTGCATATTTTAGTTGTGAATTAGACGATTTGTTGGTTAATATATTGAATGAATCTGGGATGTATTGTCTGCAACAAAGTTACATTGCCTGTCGGACATGACGTTCTTACTTGAACAATATCTGAGTAAAAAGGAAAGATCTTTTTGGAAATCAGTGTTGTGTTTTTTTCATTGGGTTTGTATAATTGACCAACTGGGCTGCATGGGGTTATTTGGCTGTTCCTTCGGTCTCTTAAAGACTTTGAGTGAATTGAGTTCATGAATAAAATTAGCTTACTGAGCTCCAGGCAATTGATTTAACTGGACCAGCGTTTCTTTAAGCAACTAATTGTCAGAGTGTCAGTAAGTACACCACTTTATATACACTGTACTTTGTATTGACTTTTTTAATAAATGATCTCAACCTACGGTGGAGGTATACAAACTAGGAACCACCCTGCGTTTCAGTATGCACAGAATAGCTAAATCCTCGGTTTCTCTGGATTACAGCTTTACTCCTTCAGTTTAATATGGAGATGTTACCTTTCTTATCTCACTCAATATGCATATCAAGTTTGCATGACTATATGGCCATGCATGACTGTTGCACGATGTTGTTAAATTGTAATTATATTTTAACTTGGATTGATGGACTCTGCCTTAATAACGTGTACTACAACCCAATAAACACTCACATTGAATAGATGGGTAACGCAGCATCTTTTCGAGGGGGCGTATCAAGCAAACGCGTGGTCTGCACTTATTGGCCACAACAATAGACTATTCATTTTCCTGTCAATTCGATTGGTTGAAGACAGTTGCGTTTCCTGATGGAACCACTGACCAATAGAATTCAGACATTTGTGCTGAGCCGAAAGGAGAGCGCCTGCAAATCGACAGCGGCTTTGCAGCACTCAATTGTCATTCTAGGTGAGACCGGATTGAAGGAAAAAGCGTGTTGCACTGTGGATTTTTTCTCTTAAATTATCTTATTTTTTTATTTAGCATTTCAAGGATTAAGCATTTCAGAATGACCGCGTTGTCGGTGTTTTTTTTGGCAGTATCGGTCGCCTCTATACTGGCAGAGTCTAATGTATATTTTCGCGAGCAATTTGAGGATGGAGGTAAGAAACTACATGCAGCCATCTTATGATTCTTGTTAATGTGTTTTTAAGTATTCCATATTTTCATGCATGGCCTTTCACTAGCATGTATAGCCCCTTCAAATATAACCACATAAACACCGTTTCATACTGTTTTGTTTGTGACTGCCCACACCGAGGATGCTTTTATTAAAATTGCAACTTAATTGATTCAAGTTTGATGCATTGTGTTCAGAATGATGGCACTGAAGTCTCACCATCACCAGCATCATCTATATCATATTACCTAGAGACTTGTCAGTTTTCTCCCGGGCATCATCTGGCCCCGTCTGTCTCCCCATCCCCCTACTGCAACACCTCCCTGGTCATTCACACTGTCATCCACAACCTATACTGTGATGACCGTATAGGTTGTGTAATGGGAACGTCAAGAGAACACCACCTTAACCGTTAAATACCTCCATTGTCTTCAACCCCATGAAACGTGCATTTAACCTGTAGTTGCAGAATGGGCCTACATTAGGAGAAGGTCTTGTTTGTCCTCTGATTAACGTACACTGTGTTTGCAGATGCCTGGACGAGCCGCTGGGTGGAATCCAAACACAAGTCGGATTATGGCAAGTTTGTCCTGTCTGCAGGGAAGTTCCATGGTGATGCAGAGAAAGACATGGGTAATGTCTCTTATTTTATATTCCTCTACATTGTTGCATGTTCTTCATGAAACAATGTTGTGTGTGTGTGTGTGTGTGTGTGCGCATAGGGGTGCATGCATAGACGTGTGTGGATCTGTAATACATTAGAGTATGTATGTATAATGACTGTTTGATCGGTTTGCTTTTTATTAAAACATAAATTTTGCAAGGTGTAGTAAATTATTAATGAATTATGTTTGCTATATTAGGCGTACACATTTATTGACATGTGTAATATACAGTACTAGCAATAGTGTTGCTACTGTAGCCAGTAGCTAGCATAATATCAAGGGTGAATATCTCTGGTGGTGGTGACTTTATATTAAGCACACCAACCTCACTCTGCTCCTGCAGGACTTCAAACCAGCCAGGAAGCCCGCTTCTACTCCATGTCATCCCGCTTTGATGACTTCAGCAACCAAGGCCAGCCTCTAGTCATCCAGTTCACCGTCAAACACGAGCAGAGCATCGACTGTGGAGGAGGCTACATCAAGCTGTTCCCATCCGGCCTCAACCAGGAAGATCTGCATGGGGACTCCATCTACAACATCATGTTTGGTCAGTGAGACTATCTGTGTCAAGTTCAGTCTTTATTGTCCCGCTAGGGGAAATTTGGTTTGCAGCCAGGGTTTTAAGATAAATACACAAGTAATACAAATGACCACATTGAAGACACAACATCTGCAGCCAACAGTGAGAACAACAATAAGACGGCAGACAAGAAGAATAAGAAACACAACTCTCGTCAGAGGTAGAGATACAGTGCAATGCTTATAGAATCAAAAGCAGAGTCAACAAGAGATGGCTTTCCAACACCTTTGATTGCTTTCACTATCTGACTTGGAAGTAGTTATGTTTCTTTTATCATATACTATTATGGTAGTTCTGTTTCTTTTATCATATACTATTATAGATGCTATTATAGTAGTAGTAGTAGCCTTTTTTTGGCACTTTGTCACAGTATTAGCATGTCCTTTGTCATTCATTCATTCATTCATTTGAAAAGATTAACTCACTTGAATTGTAAATTGTGTAATTGTAAAATGTTTTATTGTATAGGTGGTCTTTTCTTTTTTCTCTTTCCTCGCGAAACCAACTCTTCGCACTCCTCTTCTATCTAAAAGCTCTACCTACTAATAATAACAGGCTGGTAGGATTAGGTAAAATAGGCCTACTCCAGTTAGGATTTTTTTTTTCCTTTTCTGGCCGTCATCCAGAGTAGTGCGTGTGTTTTTTCTTTACATGCTCTAAGTGCTGCAGTGCAATTTCATTGAAACTTTGCACAATGTACAAACCACCTTTTTAGTTTTATGATCATTTGAAGTACCCCCATACGTTCAAAGCCTTAATTGTTTCTAATGAGAGCACTCACACCGGTGCCATACAGCTGTGTTATAACTTCCAGCACTGCTCGCAACAGCCCTATAAAACAATTTTATTATATATATCTTTTTTTAATATATTAATTTTATTACTTCACTTAATCGGTCACAAGACCCTGTGTTTTGCTCGGTTTATACTGTGAGAATTAATTCTCCCTGTTGTTCAATCTTAGGTCCTGACATCTGTGGCCCTGGCACCAAAAAGGTCCATGTGATCTTCAACTACAAAGGCAAGAACCACCTGATCAACAAGGATATTCGCTGCAAGGTGAGGATGGCGTCCAACAATGCTTTTAAATGAAGATTGTTGTATGAAGAAATAATTGTAAATAATTGTCATTCACAAGCACATTAAAATACATGTATTTTACGGTGCATGAAAGTTGTATCTTTACATGTCATTCTCGTCATCTCTTGCAGGATGACGAGTTCACTCACTTGTACACGCTGATTGTCAACCCCGACAACACTTACGAGGTAAAGATAGACAACAAGAAGGTTGAGTCTGGCAGCTTGGAGGACGACTGGGATGTCCTGCCCCCCAAGAAAATCAAGGACCCCGAGGCCAAGAAGGCAGAGGACTGGGATGAGAAGGAGACCATTCCCGACCCTGACGATAAGAAACCCGAGGTACGTTCCTCCCTCTTTATCCGCTTCACTTCATTTAGCATCTTCCGCCAACACACCTGGCCTGTTTTGCTGGTGCCTCCATGCTGAATAGTGTTTGATTTTCTTTGTAACTTGGCAGGAATGGGACAAGCCTGAAAACATCCCAGACCCCGAGGCCAAGAAGCCTGATGATTGGGACGATGAGATGGACGGCGAGTGGGAGCCCCCCATGGTCACCAACCCTGACTACAAGGTAATAACTATATAATGATTATAATAAAAAATATATATATATTTTACATATATATATATTTTATATATGTATATATTTTATATATATATATATAATATGAAGAACAATAGTTCTAGGGTTTGATCATTGAACATCAATACTCCTAATTTGAAGTTCAGTTTCGCAGGAGAATCCTGTTAAATGCACGGCAGAACAGTTTCATGTTAACCGTGTGTTCTTCTGGGTGTCTGTCTTAGGGAGAGTGGAAGCCCAGGGAGATCGACAACCCGGCTTACAAGGGCAAATGGATCCACCCTGAGATTGACAACCCGGAGTACACCGCTGATCCTGAGATCTACAAATACGACAGCATCGGGGTGATGGGGCTCGACCTCTGGCAGGTACGATGAAACACCGATCCCCTAACAAAAATTCCCAAAAGTAATCACCCATATTTTGACCCCTCGGTTTAGCATGCTTAGCTAACAAAATAGCTTGCGGAAAAATAGCAAAAAGGCAAAGTGTGCTAGGCCAGATTTTTAAGTTTTACTATCATTATCAGTTGCAGGTCTTGCAAAATATGAGTATTACATGTTGCTTCCCTTCCTCTGTATGTAGGTCAAGTCTGGCACCATCTTTGACAATTTCCTGATCACCAACGACCCAAATCTGGCTGAGGAAATAGGCAATGAGACATGGGGTCAAACTAAGGTGGGTATCGAGGCGCCAACCATTTACTGCCACTGCCACTCATTCATAGACAACTACATTTTGTTGACAATAGTTTGAACCTATTAACTATTGGACTTTTTTTTAATTCCTCTGATCTAATTGTATGATATTAATGTAATGCCCATGAAGGACCCAGAGAAGAAGATGAAGGACGGCCAGGAAGACGAGGACAGGAAGAAGCGCGAAGAGGAGGACCAGCAGAGGAAAGAGGAAACGAAGGAAGAGGGTGAAGAGGAAGAAAAGCAGGAAGAGGAGGAGGAGGAGGAGGATGAAGAAGAGGAGGAGGATCTAGAGGAGGAGGAAGAGGAAGACGAAGGCACAGATTCCCAACTCAAGGATGAGTTATAAACCATTTTGCCAGAACTTTACTGAAGTGAACAGGGCTTTCTAGGCCAGAGGCCCAGCTGAATACACTTGGTTGGACTTACCCCTCATGACCACTAAACCAGGGATGGGGTTTAGGCAGGGTGGGGTACTTTTATTTTGTTTACAGGGGGGAATGCAGTAGAATTTGGGGTGGGAGGCGGGTAGTTTATTGGTTTTATGTTTCTATGACGTGTTGTGATTGAGAAGATGGTCAAATTTATGCTTAGAAGGAGATCATCAAGAAGTTAAAAACTACTAAGACAAAAGTCCATGCAGCTGTTTTTGCCAATAAAGTGCAACTGTAAATGTAATCTGTAATTCATGTTCTGCACTAAGTTGAATTTCTATGAAATATGTTTGTCTTTATTAATTTGTTGAAGGAAATCTTATGTTTGTGTGTGTTGTGATCCACAGCGAAAATAAGTTGTGTTCATCCCACGTGTTTGTTTTTCTGTCTTTATTTAACCTGTGTGATATTTTGTTGTCACGTTGAGCCTATTGTGTCTCAAGAGGACTCCTACTCGGGACACCATCCACATTATTGCATTGTACTTCCATTCTGCCTCTTTACACACCATCAGATTCAGGGCACTGTCCCAAGACGATATGTGGACAAGTCCTCATATGCGTGTGTTTGTTCATACCATAACACATAGGATGGAGTAATGGAATCTTGTGTCTTGTATGTTTTTTTTTACTGTATAGTAACGAGTAGCATTCTTTAGTTTTTTATGCAGATCATTCTGCACAAGTCCTAAGTAAACTAGAAGACATGGACTGTAGATTCAGCATTTTTTTAACACTGCATCAACATTACAACATTTATTCTTTCCATTGGTGTTTAAGTATGGGGTCTCTCCCAGTGATCAATCTATAATTTCTGCACTGCTGTACCCTTACAACCTGTCACATGTTGAGATCTAGTTTTTTTTTTACTAATTCTGATGAGGGGAGTGGAAAAATGTTCTTTTCTTGTGTAAAAAGAGTTCTGACCAATTAATAAAACGAGAAGAAACGAGTTATGTTTTTTAAAATATATTATAGGCCTAGTATTAAATTATTATTACTCATTATTTAAATACATGGTTGCAGACAAAGGCAAGTGGACTTAATAACTAAATAATAATCATCAGTATAAGTAGGCCTACATTTGTGCAAGCATTACCCTTGGATATTAAGTTTTCCCACACTGCATTATTTGATTTTGTATTTTAAATGTTTTGGATGTGTTCTTTTAGTAAGAACAATATATGCCTATGACATGATGATACACTATTAATAATTAATAATACCGTTGTCAGCATTGTGTATAGTAAAAATAGTATTTGAAAAACAAACATTGTAGGCACATTTCCACCTAAATGTTAGTCTAAATTACGCGACTGGTCTTCCCTCTCTCATAACATCCCCGTGGCTCTACAGCGCCCCCTATATGTCTATAGTAACCTCTCTCTCATCCCCGTGGCTCTACAGCGCCCCCTATATGTCTATAGTAACCTCTCTCTCATCCCCGTGGCTCTACAGCGCCCCCTATATGTCTATAGTAACCTCTCTCTCATCCCCGTGGCTCTACAGCGCCCCCTATATGTCTATAGTAGCGACGCTGCACAATACAAGCAGTGGGAATTGAAACACTATGGCTGCCACTCTGTCTCTTACTCAGGTAACACAGTGTTTTAAACACATGTAATGCCTAAAAATGTTTTTGTTTATGTGTGTATTCTTTTACATTATTTGAACAACGCTAGTCCATCCATATGTATTAAAATGCGGGTGCATTGCGATGTTTCGCCCTCTTTTGGGAAGTTGTCTCCTGCCCTGACTGAGGAAAGTTTCTCTGGTCTCGTCGGGGACTGCGTAAGGGCGTAGCTAGCACGCTAGCTCGCTAGCAACTGCTAGTTAGTCTGCAGTATAGGTCTGATTCAGAGTTGTCTTCTTCAATTCACGCCAAACCAACGTTGCTAGGTCGCTGTCGGGAATGTAATGAAGGGTGTTTTGTAACAATGCTGTGTATTACAGCCGTGGCGATTTCTGTCAGAGCGTTTTAATGTGCTTGCCATGTCTTTTGTTGCTTCTCCTCTGTCAACAGTGCTTTGCTAGAGCCATTATTATTATTGTTGCTTGCTGCTTGAAGATAACACGTTGTGATGAACACAGCCTTTATCAAGAGTGCCATTGCTGTTGCTTATTCTTATTTTATTGGGAGATTGTGTACCACAAACAGTCCAATAATGTAGCTGTTATTGAGCATGTATGGCTGTGCTGTTGTAGTGTCCATGACATTGGAAGCATTAGTCTATATTCACTGTGGTGTCTTGGGACGTTTAGTGGTTATTTGGAAGTACACACTTATAATCATAAGAAGCATACTTTTAGTGAGTTATGGCTGTTTTGCTAAAGTTATATTACGTGTATTTTTCTAACCAGTTTTGCGTAGTTCTATATAAGTAAGAATATGAACACTTGCACAGTGAAAATGCTCATCTATTTCTGGAGAAACTTTGCATTGCTATGCTGCTGCAGCATATACTTGTTACCTGACTTCACTGTCTGGCACCAGAACATCACTATTTGAGGTTTTCCCTTTTTACAATTTAAAAGAATAGACAACCTGTTCTAGGTGTTTGTGCCAAAGGTCATCTCTGGTCATGTCATGGCTTTTCAAGCTGCCATTATACTATAGGCCCATTATAGCTGTTGGTAGTTATTGTTCGAATAGAAACTGGATTAAACAACAGTGTAGAGCTGAGCAGACTGGCACATTCACTGTTTTCACTGTTTTAGAGCTGCGTATCTGACTATCTGCTGCCAATGTGTGAAAGCCAGCTTATAAATGATGTTTTTTCTGTGCTATGCAATTAAAGAGTTGACAGTACAATAACCACAGTGTTGTGGCAGTCAACAGCTCTAGGCACACCATTGTCTACTGTAGAAAAAGTGACATGGGCCAGAGAAAGTGCATGGGGGTGTGTGTATAACCGCCATGTTATACTGTAAAATGGCCATTGACATAGCTCATTGTAGGCTATGTGTTACTGCTAGCTCTGTTGGAGCACTTCTGCTTTTCCTTTCCTCTGTGTTGGACATGTGAATTAGGTAGACATTTTTAGTGTTCAGCAACTTTTACTTTTCATTGGAGATCATTGAGGAGGGTAGATAATGACGCAAAGCCAAATCCTCTGATCAATTGTCCTCTGATCAATTGCATCACAGAATAAATACACAGAAGGTGCTTCCTTGCATTGCTTCACTAGCCTATACACATGCGCAGTGAGCGCAGTAGACTACAAATGAAATTAAATGTTGCTTCAATTCACATGCTTCCCCTTTAAAGACTGAAGCGGTGTCCCAAAATGGATGGAAAAGGAAATGAGTTGAAAAAGGATGAGGAAATGACAAATGTCAGAACTAGCTGTTGTCTGTGAAACTAGAGCTGTTGTCTGCCGACCGTGGGAGGCCGGACAATGTGTAGTCTAGAACATCAACAGCCGAGTGTAACACACATTTTGACATTTTCGGAGATACTAAAACGTGTTTTTGTGGAATTGATTGTGTTGTTTTGTCTTACCCTGGGCGATTTGAGTTGCTTTTGCCATACCTTTGTGTGTGTGTATAGCCTCCCGTGGTTAGTACAACCCTCTCAAACTGTACCAATGGGAGTGCCATTTCTTCTGTTAAATGTGGTCATATGGTTGCTGTCACTTTAGCTCCCCAAAACAAACGGCAGGCCTTCTAAGTTGACCATTTATAGAAGTTAGCCCCTTTATGTTTACCTGGGGATGTACATTTGTTGACATAGAGAGGAAATCAACTGTGTAGATAATTGGAAAACAACCAGGTTTTTGTCTTCTATAATCTGTAATGGATCTGCCTCTATAGTCTGCATTTGAAAGCTGTCTTTGGCACAAACTGTAGGATGAGCTTGGCCAGCAATCGATCAAACACCTGCTGATCGTTAGTGTGTGCCAGATCTGTGAAAATGCAAAGAATCTCAAGTAGGCCGAGAATTACACCCAAATCTATTTCATATTTAAACTCTTGGATGCGTTGATTCTCATGCTGAAAAGGGAACAAAGTACAGATTTATGTAAGTAGTAGCAGTATCAGTGTGTATAAATCAACCATGCATGGTTTGTCTGTAGTAAACTGAAGTTCATTTCCACTGTTTTTCTTTCCTAACAGCTCTCCAGTGGAAATCCTGTCTATGACAAATACTACCGGCAGGTGAGAAATAGTCTTTAACACAGCCACGGGCCTGTGGATTTATTGGTTGGATTCAAGCATAGCCGTTATGACCCCTGACTGGAGAAAAATATATATTTATTCCCCATGCATCTCTGCGTTCACTTTACCTTTCAAGATCACTCTAGGAACACATAAATATTATCTCACACATCCAGTCATCGTGTTGTGTGTAAATAGTAGTGTACTTATGACCTGTTAAATATGGCCCACTAATACACCATGTATATTTATCATCTCCAGATGCAATACCGTCTGCAATAATAACTCATCACTTCTCTTGCTCTGTTGTTTAACCCTTGCTAATCTTGGTTTCTTGAAATGTTGATTTGCACATTTTACAAATTTTTTCTTTCACTGGTGTGCCAGTTGTGGTAGCTCATGGATAGTCTAAAAGTAGTGGCAGTGATATTGGTGTCGTATTGCTTGAAAGCGATGTCAGGAACAACCTCGTAGTGGTTATCTACCACTACGAGATCGCTCCCCTCTCAGATTCAGTCTCTGTTTCCAATGAGGGAGGCTTAGCTATGAATAAATGATGGTCTCTCTCTCTCTCTCTGCCTCTCTCTCTCTCTCTGCCCAACCTGTCACAGTGAACTCTCTGGGAACTTAGTGAGAGAGGACTAGAGTTATTAACTAACATGGTTACTTTTAATCCATTACCAAACCAACTACTCATTTAACAAGGTTTTGTTTATTATGAAATAGTTGTACATTTGACTTCATTTAGACTAAAACTTCCTACAGTAACCAGGCCAGCTGGCACACCTTTTTTTAGATTTCATTTTCAAAGATGAAAGACAGTGAAAAAACTCAGTGACTCTCTGTACCTAAATTCATAAATGCAATTCATTTCCTAAAGCAAACTGTTACGACGCTGTTCAGTTTCATTGCCCAGAGCACATCTGTTTCTGAGCTCTTTTTTCCAAATCAAATGGGGTGTAGTTGTCTTGCGTGTCTAACCTGGCCTGTGTGTGTGTCTGGGGTCGGCCTCCTTGCTTCGTGTTCAGGTTGATCCGACTGGCAGCGGGCGTGTGGCAGCAGCTGATGCTGCTCTTTTCTTAAAGAGGTCCGGCTTGGCCGACCTAGTCCTGGGGAAGGTAAGCACTGCACTACACCACACAAGAGGTACCAGTACTGCACAGGAAGTGCTAGCATTACTCAGGAAGTATCAGTACTGTTTAACTTCACTGCTGTCTTGTGTAATTACCTGCTGATTGTGTGTTCACAAAAGTTCACACATTGTTGTACATCTTTCCTTAATTTTGTAAAAAAAAAAATCATAAAATGTTGTTCTTTGTAGATCTGGGACTTGGCAGACTCTGAACGCAAAGGGCTCCTTAACAAACAGGTACTTCTTATCCTCTGTGCATCTGTTGAGACAGCAGTTGTGGTGCTGGGGTTTACTAAGTTTACGTCATTGTTTTCTTCTCAGCAATTCTTTATTGCTCTGCGGTTGGTGGCCTGTGCCCAGAATGGCCTGGAGGTGGGGCTCAAGAGCCTTCACCTGGCTGTTCCTCCCCCCAAATTCGTGAGCTCAGTTCACTTGTCATATTTATGTTAATTTAAGTAAAGCTAAGCATCAATGCTGTTAATGCTATTTTATTATTTTAGACACAATTGTAAAAAGTTATTATTTAGACACTAATTTGTATGGTTTGCAGTTATTCTTTCTATAATGTAATTAAACATTAAAATAAAACTTTGTATCTTTTAAATGTTAAATCCATGTGGGAGTTCAGATCAACAGCAAAAGCCAGATCTAAACTCCACCAACCAGTGTCCATTGATCAGTATCATCGGTATTTATTCTGTAATATCTGATATCTGTTATCTGTTTTTCCTTACAATTAAAACCTACTGGTTCCTTTCGTTCCCAGCATGACACAAGCAGTCCGCTGTTGCCAGGGGGGGTGACCATGGATATTCCCTGGGTTGTAAAGGTAAAAATATTAAAAAATAAGTAAAACCTATCTTATCACTTCCACTAGCTTATTTTAGGGGAACAATAAGCTTAAATCCATAGGCACTAATCATCTGTGGGTCTTGTGTTTTTGGTTTTCCAGTCAGAGGAGAAGATGAAGTTTGACGCCATCTTTGACAGTCTGTCTCCCGTCGGAGGGTTCCTCACGGGGGACAAGGTCAAGCCGGTCCTCCTCAACTCCAAACTCCCCGTGGACGTCCTGGGCAGGGTACGAATGTGTTTACATTTAGTTGAGCATGTCTATTTAAAATATAGTGATAAAATGGAAGGCAGATGTTATTGACAAAACGAAACTATTACTGAACAATAAACTACTCGCGTTAGACCTGTGATTTTAAAGAGAAATGTGATTCAAATTCAAGTCGGATGACCTTAATCTTTCAATATTGTTCGGCTATAATCTATACTTTGTTTATTTTTATTTTGTATAGGTGTGGGAGCTCAGTGACATAGACAGGGATGGGATGCTGGACAGAGATGAATTTGCTGTGGTAGGAAATAGCCCACATTCATTATGTATGGCTCTCTTCTCTTTATTAGTCATTTATTTTAGCTTCAGCTATGTTTAGTTTCAGCTACATTAGGTATATGTTTAGAATATGTAATCCCCATTATATACGACAGTTTCAGGGACATTTCACAGATTTTGAGATAGGGATAGTATTTATTTATTTCTGTCCACATTACAATATTACTTTCTTACCCCCAATGATGTATTGTTAGTACGTGTATGTATGTACCAAGAAATAGTCAAGTATGATGAACGTTACGTGACATGGTAATTAAGGTTGTAAACTGGTGAGCTGTCCCTTGTGTTACATTGGGATTTGTGTGTGCACTTTTGAGTGCTTTTATAAAAGCCAGATGAACCTATCTGTTTTTGACCTAATAAACCATACCTTTGGGCATCAGTGGAATATATTCCCCAGTGTAAAACGACAAGGCCAGGCATCCGAGACTGATTCTCAGACAATTTGATGCGTATCATTGATTTGCATGTGTGTGTTTGGTGATGTGGCGGCTGTCCACAGGCCATGTATCTGGTCTACAGAGCGCTGGAGGGGGAGCCGGTGCCCATGTCTCTCCCCCCCCC
>OMNO01067668.1:0-10677 GCA_900303215.1 Trachyrincus scabrus | reverse complement strand
CTTTTTTTATTCTATTACTATCCTGTAATTGCTTGCTGTGGCAGCCCCCTGAAATTTCCATCTGGGCTCAATAAAGTACTATGTTATCTTAGACCTACAGTAAAGTAAAATATATTTAACTTACCTGGGTTAAAAAGGCCTCCACACGGAACATCATCAGAACCTGAAACGTTATGGTATATTGTCAGTTTTTATATACAATATATATGTTTGCTAACAGGTGTAGTTGGATAAGTACAATAATAATATAAAAAATATATATATTCATATATTTTTTAATAGAATCACTAATATAATATATATGCATGTTAAGGGCCTCTCTATATATCCTTAGAGGTGATTTTGTAATTCCATATTATAATTATATAATTATAATACAATTATTATAATTATAATACATAATTGTTAATCACCTTCTGGACAGTTCTGGTCCCCAATGTTGACGGCCACCTGACTGTAGAACGCCTCGCCTGGAGCTCTGGAAGCTTCCGATAGGTTTTTTTCAAACTCTTTGGTCCCAACGTTCGAGGTGAAATCCGATGCGAGGCAGGCTTTGGTTCCGGTAGAACTTTCTAGTTTGTAGTAGGACGGCGTGTCTTGGTACCCTGTAAAATACAACACAAATCATACTTGTTGATATGTGTTTGATATATATCGATGAAAGTTTGAGTCGTTTGAAACAGCGTAAAAACAGGGTAACCCTTCAAGTCCGTCATTATTGAGAATAACGGTCTTCTAAAAAACAAAGCAAAGAAATTACAACAAAACAAAAAAGATTTTTTGTACTTTTTAGCTTTTAGCTTTTAAATAGCTTTCATTTAGATCATTCTGCAGTTTGTTTAACCATTTAGGTATTTTGTATCCACAATTGTGAGTATTGTAGGTTTTGTGATTTCAAATTCAAGTAAATATAGTACATACACCTTTATAGTCTTTAAATATGCAGTTTATAGACTTACTTGACACAACAATAACTTTTACTCCAGATCCAAATTCAAGTTTAAAGTTGTTGGTATTCACACAATAACTTAGCTTAGTTCAAAAACTGTTTTGTTCATGCATATACAGTAGGCTGTATGTGTAATTCTGAAGTTTGTTTTTCCATGTTTTTTTTTACTAATAACAGAAACCATATCTCCTTTAGCTTATTTTAATCAATGTAAACATAATATCTGTAATAAGTATGTATTTTAATCAATTCTGCTGAAGAAGGAATGCATCTTCATTTCCTTATGCCTAGTGGTCTTAATCAGTTTTAGTTTTTAGTTTTAACTTAAATGTATTTTCTACTATTAAATAAATACTACTATTAAATATTAAATAAAGATGAGTTAATTAACAAGACGAGTCTGAAACAACCCTCTCTGTATGGTTTTCTTACCTGTTTGGACAATTAACCAGATTCCACTGCCAAACATAATTGTATATCCAGCAGCATTCACACAGTTATAGACAAGAGTACAAAAATGACATTGCAACTCTTCAGCCATACTCTTCTTAGTTCAACTTAAACATCTCATCTATAGATATTGTAATAAATTCAAAGTGATGTTTAACTTAGTTCAATTACAGGACTAAAGTCATTAATTAACCACTGTAGAGACTAATTTGGGTACGTTTATGTCTTCGTGTTGGCATTCAAGACTGCACATTAAATTGAATACAATAGAAATTAAATGCAAAATACTGACAGAAAAGATCTGAGCCTGCAAAGTAGATCTGTTGCACTGTTACTTATATCTAATGGTTATAAATTAATGGTTATAACATATGGTGCGTTACGCACCATCCGGTAAGTAACCGGAATGTGTTAATTATGATATGGTATGGTATAACATGGTATAACATGGTATTTGATCAAGATAACATTTACCTACCAACATATTAAATTGGAGGATGATAAAGGATGATAAATCAATTTACCTGACATTTATTTAGAGCCCTAATCCCTAAATTGAATTAACCTGAAATGAATGCTAATGCTAACTTTTGTATAAATCATTATTGGTCGAGAAATGTAAAGGTATTTTGGACTAGGAGTATATGTGTTAAAGTTTGAGTATAATGGCTAGATTTTTGGTCTGAGGAATGTGGCAAAATGACAAACAGTGTTAGCATGCATTAGCCAAATAAACCAATAGCAATCACTGAAGAGCTACTATGTGTTTTATTTTACTAAAAAACATCAACCTACTCCCAATAAATGTGATTATACTCACTCGTTTGAATTACTACTTTTGTTGCGGCACCAAAAATCTGCTTTATCCCTCCGACCGCAGTCACACAGTGCTAAGCTACCAACCAAAATCTAGTTAGCAGAAAGTTGTATGTAGAATGCTTTAGTAGTAATGCTTCGTTTTAGAAGTTGCTATTTAAAAAATATATATAACAGAAATGGTGATATTCTCTTAAGTCAATGTGTGGATTGCAATGATACATTCTAACTGAGTAAATAGTGTATGTCTTAATTTCCCTCGGGATAAATAAAGTCTCTTGAATCTTGAATCTTACTAGTTTTAATTTGTAGAAAAATGCCACTGCCAAAGATAGGCTTCTGTAGTCTAAACTATACCTAAGACTTAGTTTAGCAATACATTTAGCACCTAAAATATTTTGATAGGTTGGGCTCAGTTTTCTCAATCAATGTCATTAACTATTGAGATTCAGATTGTAACAAACGGAGGAAATTTAAAAAGACATATGGGAGAAAATTAACTTACTTGAGACAACTTTAAGTGTTGTACCAACCCCAAAAAGAAGTTTGTATATTCCTGAGCCAGTCACACATTAAAAAACCCTGCTACAAATACCCGAGAAGGACTTGATGGGGAAAATAGAGGATTCAAACTACTGAACAATACTTTTTGTTAGCTCTTGTTCTTCTTATAGTCATACATTATTGTATTCATCTACATTCATGTATTCAATTCTCATTGAATGATCAAACATCTATCAGCATCTTGATATTATTGTCAAAGAACTAAATGTGACCTCTATGTAAGGTCACTTTTAGTTTAAGGGGAACCATCACGCTCGGCTATTTTCTAATATAAGAGAGTACTGCTTGTTGTGAAAAAATCACCGTCTGCAACATCAACTCTGTTTATGCAAAAAATTGGACGTCATTGGTCCTATTTGGACCAATGGAGAACACAAATCCCGGACCAATATATTTGATTATAATACCTTGATGTTCCTCAAAGTTATTTCTTAGGACATATAACTTTCAAAAACTAGTTTGGTGTCTTCTCTAAAGATAACTCGAACACAGTCACGCAATGGATTTTCTTTGAATAGAAACCAATTGATTGTAATCTACATGCAGCTATACTAATTGGAATTCCTGGGACATCTATTTAGAAAATCTATTTGAGGTAAAACAACAAAGTCACAAAAATGAAATTTAAATAATTCTTACTGGACTCTATTAGGAGTTTTGTTCCTCTTCCAAAGATAAACTTCTGACCTCCATCATTCACACTGTGCTTCAAACTGGTTCAAAAACTCCATGTCTCAACACCACGTTATGCTTTTGTCATGCTAGTTAGTAAGTACGGTGTTAATGATGATATTTGAATGGAATAATTCATCTATAGTAGGCAAATGTTTTCCACACCAAAATCTACCTTGTTATCAGAAACCATGTTGTAGTACAGTAGTTAGTTAAGCTAGTCAAGTAAAATGTTTTATTCCCTTATTTTTAAAAACAAATGTTACTTTTAAAGTGAAGAGTTCTGTGGCTTCTAATGATCCATTCTGACTTGATGAGTAATTAATAACACTAAAAGTGTACGCCTTGCTTAATTTAATTTGAAGTAACATTTCACTGCCAATGATAAGGTGCTGCATTACTAACAAGGAAACTAAACTAAAAGTCCTTCTCAGGTATTTGTAGCAGTAAAACAGTAAACCAAACTCTAGTGATGAAGTCACTATATACTAGACCCTTAGACTTAATTTAGCTATTAAAATAAATATTTGGGCTACCTGGCGCCCCATTTTCTCAATCAACGCCACTAAATAGTATTTAGCTTCAAATCATATTGCAAAAATAAACATAAAGGGCCAATTAAAAAAATACATTCAGGATTAACTTACTTGAGAAAACTATGAGTTTTGTACCAGTCCCAAAGAGCAATATCCCAACTACTGAGTCAGTCACACATTAAAAAGCCCTGCTACAAATATCTAATGATGTGCTTGATTTGATGGGAAAATGGAGGACTAAAATCTGTGAACAATAGAATGTTTTCATAATTTGGACATTTCTGAAATCTCTGAATATCCCTTGTGTACCATCACTCAGTGGACTTTATTTTTATGTTGAATATGTAATAAAAAAATATTCAACTTAGGATTTTATTTTCAAAAAAATGACTCACTGGGATGAACAGCGAATTTGATTCCATCTCCAAAAACTAACTTTTCTCGTCTCAGTCGCACAATGTGTTTTCTTTTAAGAATAACCCTGATCAATAAGATGATGTGTTGCATCGCATGATTTGCAAGCTGCCAAACATGCCAAAATGTTTATTAGTTTAGTTTATTAATAAATATTGACCTGCTATTTTAAGCTAAAGATGTCATATTATTACTGTAATATATACCATGTGGTTGTAATAATAATTAATAATAATAATTCTATAATTAAATCAAAGCATTATAATAGTCTTCCAAATGTGAAGCTTTTCTGAACCATCTGACCGAAGGCATTTGTTAACATTTAAAATTGATTTACGGTGACACATCACACAACTTTTCAATATTAACATTCCTATCATTTTGAATGACCTTCCGTGAAATTTTGTAACAAACAAATACTTCTTTTTAAATGTTTTTTCTATGTGTAAAAGTTCATTTCTTGGTACTTGGAATTCGAAAAACAATTACAGACACTTTATGGACTTTCATTTTTTTAAAGGGATGTTTAAAGGATACATTTGTAGATTTACTTACTAAAATAAATATTTTAAATTGAACAACTTAAAGTATTCTTACTGGACTCGATTAAGAGTTTTGTTCCTCTTCCAAAAATCAGTTTGCGTGTTCCGTCATTCACACTGTGCTTAGAGCTGGTTCAAAAACTCCACATCTCAACAAAATTCAAGGCAATAACAAAGGCTATGGGGTATGTATTCTTAATCCTTACAATGCTCACCAAAAACCAGTATTAACTCAATGGTCGAACTTACTGGTGTGGGTAAACGGTGAGTTGGATGCCAGATACAAATAAGAGTTTTTGAAACTTACACATTTTTTATGTCAATATTTCTAGCTAGTTTTTGGCTAATGTACATTTTGCTGTTATTTTTTTTTTGTCACTGTTAATACAATTAGCATGCTAAAGTAGTTGATCGTATGCTAATTAACATCATTTGTGACATAATAATACATAATATTTTGAGTTAAGGACATTTTAAATCGTACTAGATTAATCTGAGTTGTTCCACTATGGTTTGACCCATGAAAGAAGCAAGGACATCCCCAAAATTTTGGCATCTATTATTTCACAATGACGCAATATCTACTTTCAAATATATATAAAAAATATTAATATAATTGGTTTAAAACTTAATACTAACAAAATACTTCTATAATACTTGGATAATACTTGGATAATGCTACTATACTATAATAGTACTATAATATATATACTTAATATTCATCATCCTAATTGTGCAAAGCTAAAGGTCCATTTACAGTAGTCGCTGGGTTATACAGGTTGAGTTTATTTAGCTGTACTATGGGTAACATTGGTAAATAACGTAAAACCCAAATAAATGTGATTATACTCACTGGATTCAATTACTAATTTAGTTGCTGCTCCAAAAATGAGCCTTCTCCCTGCTGCATCACTCACACTGTGGTTAGCTACAGACCAAAATCGACCTTGTTGTCAGGAACACTGTATTAGTACAGAAATTGTGATTCAAAACTAGGTTAAAACTGCTTAATGCTGCTTGTTCTATTGTCATTGGTAAATGATAAAAGTGTATGGCTTGTTTTAATTTTAATTTGTCCACTGGCAAAGGGTATGTTTCTACAGCCCAACCTTAACACAGAACAAAATAAGCTAAACACATATAATAAAATAACTATAGTGTTAAAACAAGTTCCGGTGGTGAGCGTCACATGAATATGAGCGTCACATTAATACATGACTATGGTTATTACATGAATTTATAAATGTTTAATTATTAAGTTAATTTGGATGTAACCATGATCTACAAACTATCCCTTTAGATTAAATTGTATTCCCTATTTTTTAATTTCCCAGAGAATAATGAACACAATGATTAAAAAGTGAATAAACCATGTAAAGACCAAGGAGTATAAATATTAATAGGTTCTGTATGAAAATTAATTAATTTGCTGTGAATATATCATGTCATTTAGGACAACATAAACTTACTTGAAGTGACAATGAGTTTTGCACCAGTCCCAAAGAGGAGTTTGTTATTTGAGCTAGTCACACACTAAAATGCCCTACTACAAATACCTGAGACGGACTTGATGGGGGAGAATGTTTTTAGGTCTTACTGTAGTCATGTAACAGAAATGACTGGAGTACATACTGTAGCTTTGTCATGAGAAGAGACATTTATATACAACCTGAGTATGCCTTCATTTAAATTATGAATTAATAATTTTTAATTCATAATTTAAGTATAATTAATTTTTTTAATACTTACTGGGCTCAACAGCCAATTTGATTCCTTCCCCCAAAACAAACTTGCATGTACCAGTCACACAACATATTTTCTTTTAACAATAGCCACTATGTTGAACATTACATATGGCCATTTTGAAATGCTATTAACTATTGTATTTGTATCTTGTATCCAAGTGCTAATTTGTATTTAACATTTATTATCTGTTTACTTGGTACTTACTGGTCTCAACAACTAGTTTGGTGCCTTCTCCAAAGATAACTTTCCAGTTTCCTCCTGAAGCAGACACACAGTGGATTTGCTCTGAACAAGAACCAGTTGAACCCTATCTTCATCAAGGCAAATAAATATACACTTTATCAACTAATAACCAAAGAATCCATTACCATTAAAGGAACAATTTTAAGATTTGTAGTATCCTAATTGAAATAAAAGCGTTACTTCATCTTTTGAATTTGCACAAACAAATATATTCATGACAAATGAAAAAAATGCAGTTATCTAATTAATTATTGTGATTATCAAAATAGTAGTATAATAGTAATTATGCCTCAAAGACAACACTTGTTTATATATATATATCCAAGATGAATGTTATGCTGCACTTAAAATGTTCAGGTAACTTCAATCAACTTGAATTTTGGGATTGGCAGTACAAAATAAACTTAATGGATACAACAAATAGTTGGTTCCTGTCCCAAAGATGATTTTAGAATTTGTTGTAGTCACATAGCATAAAGACATTTTAGAAAAACGCTTTATTCTTTTACCTGTAACACCCCCTACCTCAAATGTTGTGGTTTGTTTTGTAATATTGGCTAGCTTAACCAGAATAAAAACCCTGTTGAAATATGAGCTTCTATTTTTTTCTGTAAACAAAATACCCCTTACTTGTCTAATCCAAAAACTTACTTGATGTGACAGTTAGTATTATACCATTCCCAAAGAGGAGCTTCCTTAGGCCAGCATCAGTCACACAGTATGTCAGTATATGACATTTACTCAGAATCTTAAACTGAACATTTAGGTATTTGACGAGAAACCATTACTTTCCAAACTGCAGTTTACCAAATCTCCAAAATCTTTACTAAACCGATTTAACTGTAAAAAAAATACTTTTAGAAAGGTAAAACTGCATTATGGCTAAATTATATTGACTAAAAGTGAATCGGTTAAAAGTATGAAAATATCTACCAGTAATGCATCATACAGGTAATGTGTCTCTCAGATACTCACTGGTCTCAACAACTAGTTTAGTCCCTGATGCGAAGAAAATCTTCCAGCCTGTCCCAGTAGTCACACAGTACTTCCTACCCAACTTAAAACACTATGGATTAATTTCACTGTTCAAGTTGGTGTGTTTTTTAAATAAATATTATTCCGCTTTCTAACATTGTTAAATTCATAGTTAATACAGACTTATCCTCAAATCACCCCACTAGTGGAGTTGTTGGATCTGTATAATTTATTTGTATTAATCATCGCAGATAACATTAATTAATTCTTTAATTCCACGCAAATTACATTTCAGCAATACTACCCTAAGATCTTAAAGGTTTCTGTCTGAAAACAAAAAATATCTGAGCTGAAAGTCACCTATGCACTGAAGGAATGCCTGAAAAAGATATGTAGTTATATTTTCTTAGTGAAATTGCAATAACTTACGATGGTTAACTGTAAGGCTTGTTCCACCACCAAAGAAGATTTTTATGCCATCTGTATTCACACAACCAGAGACATCAGCACAGAAACCTTCCACTACCACACACCAAAAAAAATTGTAAATAGTAAATAATACAGTCCAGTATATTAATATTGTAGTATTTGTTAGTTTACATTGTCAGGTATTGTATCTTTAATTCTATGACTTAAAAAGCTAATTATTCCTTTTGTTGAAACTGCCTTTTGTTTCTATACCAAGTAGGTTGTGGTATGTTTATTATATTTATTTTAGTCTATTTTCAAATTATGGACGACTTTTTATTTTTTTAAGATATTAGATATAAATATTCAATTACTTACTTTTACTTCACTACTCAACCTATTTGGACAGCAGTTTACTTATGATCTGAAAGCACACCCTGCATTCAATACCATCACATGTGATTGTATTTGGAAAACTGCAACAACAAAAAAAATTTCATATTCCATATAGTCACATAAAACTTTCTAGTTGAACATATTCAGGTAGAAGATACTCACCAGTTATAATGACTACATTGATGCCTTGGCCAAAGAGAAGCTTTAACCCTCCATCCGTATTAGTCACACACTGATTCGGTCCTCAGCAATAACTATATCCATAGTACTTTAGTACATATATGAATAACTTTATTCCTCAGTGAGGAAAAGTACATATCTTCGTATATATTTTTGTGTGGATGTATTCACTTTTAAATAACATAACCTTCTATACAATCCTAATGTTATTGTTTACAAAAGGCAATTTGCATCTTAAAAAAATGTGTGTGTGTTAAAACTTACTTGATTCAACTATTAGCTTGGTTCCTTGTCCATATATAAACACATTCCCATATGTCACACAGTGTTCTCTACCCTGACAATTACTCAGAGGTTATATTTTAGATGGATTGTACAGTAATTTAAAATATAATCAATTTGGATACTATGAACTATTATCTGTCCCGCCGAAAACGTTCAATGGGAAATGTACTTGCTATACTGTTTGCGCTTGTTTATGGTAGATATAAATTAGAGAAATTGCATTAGATCAGATGAGATGACATTAGATCAGATTGACATATTACTAGCATTGTTATAAAGTTACTTACTAGAATAAACAAATAGATGTGTGCCTTTTCCAAAGATGAGTTTATATCCACCTCCAGTCGTCACACAACATGAATTGCCATAGCAAAAACTACCAGCTACCTACTGCCCAACCAGAGACGCTAACTGATGAATAATACAATCAGGAATTCCTTTGGAAGAGATTATAAATGGTAAATATTACCTTACCGTTTTTGGATAGTAATTCTAATACTGAACGTAGTCCAGTGTGTTCATTTAGATTTGATAGGAACAACTTTATCTCAAGGGAGAACTAACTCTTTAAAACATTTACATATTAGCAAATAGGTTACAAAGCTATGTAATGAAAATGTAATGTGTTTGTTTCAAATGTCAAAATATTTTATCTTACGTAATTCTACGGTCAAGGATGTTCCACTTCCAAACACAATCTTTTGAGTTCCAGAATACACACAATGAGAGACCACTTAACAAAAACTAACCTCCAAAGCAATTTAAAAATAAAAACTAGCATTTCTATTATTTTTTATATAATTCTATATTCAACCAGGTTGGTCAAAATTATTGGTAACAATGCATGGCTCGTTCTTGTATTTGAAAATCATAATTGTAAAAAATCATAACAATACATTTAAAATGTAATAGTTTCAATCCACGCTGATAGACTTCATGATACCTTCTGTTGTTGAAAATTGTAAATAAATATTGATCAAGACATCTATCAAACCTCTAGGCTACTCAAACAACATTTTTCCAAAAATGCGGGAAAAATAATCACATTAAATCAATCTAGCCAAGTAAACAGAGATAATTCTTACTTGATTCCACTAAGAGATTTGTTCCAGCACCGAATATTATCTTCTGTCCTGCTCCTTGATTCACACAGCGTGACAACGCATGACACAAACTACGACTAAGGACAGAACCGCTGCCTGCACTTTATAAAACTACAAACACACTTTATAAAACTACAAACACACTTTAAAACACTACAAGCACACTTTATAAAACTACAAACACACTTTAAAACACTACAAGCACACTTTATAAAACTACAAACACACTTTAAAACACTACACACTTTATAAAACTACAAACACACTTTAAAACAAACACACTTTATAAAACTATAGGAACAACTTTATAAAACTACAAACACACTTCATAAAAATTTGATAGGAACAACTTTATCTCAAGGGAGAACTACTCTTCTAAAAAATGTACTTATCAGCAA
>OMNO01067667.1:0-13652 GCA_900303215.1 Trachyrincus scabrus | reverse complement strand
CCACAGTGTTGCTTTGTAGCTCTTCGTTGTCTGGGAATGGTGCTTATCATCTCTGTAGGGCTAAGCAGTCAACTTGGCGGTAGTTTAGTTCCTGCTGCAAACTGGTTCACCCACTTTTGCCGTGTTTCCACCGCAGGAACTTTCCCCAGGAACAAGGAACCTTTGGAGGAACTCAGCGTGTTTCCACCCCAAGAACTTTCCCCCAGGAACTAGGAACCTTTGGAGGAACTCAGCATGTTTCCACTACAGGAACTTTCCCCAAGAACAAGGAACCTTTGGAGGAACTCAGCGTGTTTCCACCAAGAACTTTCCCCCAGGAAGTAGGAACCTTTGGAGGAACAAGGAACCTTTGGAGGAACTCAGCGTGTTTCCACCCCAAGAACTTTCCCCCAGGAACTAGGAACATTTGGAGGAACTCAGCATGTTTCCACTACACGAACTTTCCCCAGGAACTAGGAACCTTTGGAGGAACTAGGAACCTTTGGAGGAACTCAGTGTGTTTCCACCGCAGGGACCAGGGTCTAAATTAAGTTGCGGGGCATTATTTTAAAAGTCCCTGCTCGGTGGGGGGGGGCATTTCTGATTGGTCGAGTACTCTAAGCCTTCTTTTTCAGTCGCCATTTTTAAACATCTGCAGCTGCAAACCGTGGTTTTGTGTCGTCTCCTCCGTGCTTACTGCAAAAATGTTTTCATACGTCAGCGGACTGATTTGCCTAATTTCCGCGGGTCTTCAGACCGCGGTGGAAACGCAGACAACAACGGGCTGAAAGAACTTTTTAGTTCCTTGGACTAAAGGTTACGGGGCTTATGATGCACCTCACCATGAATCACCTCGGTCTGTGTGGTGTGCATAATAACCTTCCTTCCACTCGCTGGCTGACAGCTATGGTGCTTAGCTGAGAATATTGAACTTCTCTTGAGAGCGAAGACACCCCTGTAAAGAGCACCCCTGAGCAAAGGGTAAAAACGCAATATCGTATGTCGTTGGTCACATTTCCTCCACCTGCACTTGGAGAAGAGGATGCCAGCGGAAGCTTTCAATACTCAACTCAGAGGAAGCAGAGAACATTTTATACACATACACGTACTCCGCAACATGAAAATAATACACAACAGACATTTCATAAAAATACACAAACACCAGTTAGCATATTCATTATTCAAGTCACTGTGTAAATTGCATATTGCAGTTTCAGTAATGGATGGAACTGCACTATGATAGACCTGAGCTCTTGAGTCATTCAGAGCAGATGTAAGGATACTGGTGTTCTATGACTGATTTTAAATCTGTGCATCTTCAGACCACAATATTAAAGACCCATGGGTCTGCTTGTTGTGTCAGTAGTGGGGGTTGGAACTAAGGAATCACAACGCTATATTTGAGAAAAGGCTAAATGCTATGCCTGAAAAAGCACAGGTTATACACACTGCTTGTCAATATGAGCCAATGGGTGTGCCAAGAGCAGAATAAATCAGGGAAGTGGACTTCCACCTCCGCTGGTTCTTTAGGACTTTAGCTTGATTTTGAATTATTTTGAAATGACGATGATGATGATTGACGTTGCAAATGGTCTTTTCCGTTCTTAAGAAACTTTGTGCTTTTCATAGCTTCCATTTCAGGTTGATAGCCAAATTACACACTACACACTGATAATCATTTTTTCCATAAAGATGACACTATCCAGAGATCAAAATATACAAAGAAATGTCATTGTTACATCTACCTGTATATCTTTTTTTGTATATATAATATATAACAAATATTACTTCATATAACTGTAAATTCTGCTAGTCGTAGAATTACAACAGTTCATAAAAAGGTTTAGTTTCACATTGTGGGCTTTGGTTGAAAATGAGATCTTACCGTGTCAAACGTGAAAAAGTTTCTCCGTCGTAATTCAATTAGCGATCGTCACCAGCGACCGTCATCAGTTTGGGTGATTGTTGACTTCCACAAGAGCTGAAGAGGAAATCTGGAGACAGAGACGCAAACAGAGGAGTTGGGTATCAGATTAATTGTTTTTTTGTGCCATAGGAATTAATTATTGGTTAGGGAATTACGGAAGTGGGTGCCATGCATCAACTCCTTTTGTATCTTGAGGAGCCTCTCCTCCGCTCAACACTCAAGGAGTTACTTGCCACTAGAGAGTAATCCAATAAGCTCTAACCTTGCTTTGACAATTTCTTTGCCTCGCACTAATCCATTGATGAGATTTGTATATTGTGTATTGAGCCAGCAATACATGTATTTATTATTCAATACACAGCATGTTCTTTTTTTACTTGACATAATTGAAGATTGAAGAGTATCGGTTCCCAATAATTAATATTTCTGTATTACTATCTTATATGTGCCTGGTGTAGACATAGCTTCCTCAGGTAACTGGAAAACCCAGGAAATATGGTTACATATATTCTACAATGGCTCATTTACATATCTACATTAGATACCTTATCATAAACAATTGGCCTAGATTTTCTTTACACTTAACCACATTAATGTGAAAACCTTGAGCTCAATCGCATATTTTAAATAATGGAGAAAAACATTTCAAGTATACGTTTAACAGTTTAAAATAGATTCAGTCTTATCCTGTGTGGTACGGCAATCCGGTTCCACTATGTCTGGTGGAGTGTGTTTTGATTGGTTTGGTTTTCATATATGATGCCTGTTGTCAGCCAATCAATAATAACAGAACACCAACACACAGAGACTTTACATTGTGGTTTTGTGAGGTGATTCTTGTAATGATAGATGGTGATTTGGTAGTTTCAAATCAAGGATATCCAAGCATCACTTTTAATATCTGCATCATTACGCAAAAACAGAATACTTACCAAACTCTGGGCTTAATCCAGAGTCAATGCCTTAGCCAGACAGGGCCAATACCCCTTAAAACAAGAAATGTGTAAACGTTAGGACTTAGTAGATTGAATCAGAATTACAACACTACATAAATGAATGATCACTTGTGTGTTGATAATATTTGAATCATGCTACAGTGATGTTCTCATTGCACATTAGATAGAAAATACATGTAATATAAGTTATGCCATCCGTTAGACAGAGCCTACTGAAATACATGTTCTAATAATCAAGACTGGTGCACAGAGTTCAAAGTTCACTTCAAAACATGAGTACACAATAACTACAAAATAGCTTTTAAGTGTCAGCAAATACGTGTGTTATGGTCTTCAAATGTCACTAGTCAACGTGGCTGCCATAAATTGTTCTAATTTACATTATCTCCAAAGCTGTAACGCTTGGTTGGTGAACCAACAAGCACTAAATGAAGAACAAGTCAACTCCACGACAGGCACTTTGAAGTCAAACACACTAGCTGACAGATACGACGAGCACCAGCTGGCCAGCTATGTGTTACCCTGCCATAAACAGTCAAAGTTTCACTGCCACTACTGCTGCAGCCCATACACTACGACGTGGTGAGAGGGAAAACAGCACATCGTGTCAAAATGTACATCGAACAATTCAATTAAGAAATCATTGAAAGCACACATTCATACACCAGAGTGACATGAATCAAGGCTGCTTCCTTCCAGTCTGGCCAGGACCCTGCCAGGTCTCCTACTAGTACTCCCTGCTGGGAGCAGGGGCTACATTAGCTCGCTAGCTCAAGCTCCTGGCCAGCCATGACTAGCCTTAGCAATAAAGCTGCCAGGAGCCTGGCAGCACAGCAGAAGTCATTGCTCGCCGTCTTCGACCGACGACAGCTTTTAGTCTCACCCGAGGCGGTTACACGCGGTGGGTGCGAGCGGGGCTTCAGACCGACGCGAGTCCGCTGGATGTGTGGAGTGGAGAAGAAGGAAGATGGTGAAAAGGAGCGAGTGAAGAGTGTTCACTGCTGGCCGTGGAGGTCTTCACCAGGCGCGTCCATGTCTGTTTACCAGACTGCATTCTGGGGGACTGACGTCACCGCTCCACTACAACGCACGCTATCGGTAACGGCAAACGCATATTTACACGACACGGCGTTTCGTTATAAAAACGTTAAATGAAAAGACAGTAATTAACGTCAATGACGGAATATTAACATCCGACAAGCGGGTAATCTGAAGCGGGCCGCCGTTGCTGTCAGGTTAAAAAAAAGAAGACGAGTTCCCGCCGGACTGTCTCTTTAAGAGGTGGAGCGCTGTGTTCGTTTCCGGTTTAATAAAGTTTTGATTTGATGCGAGTGGACATGGGTTCTGTAACAGACGGTGAGCCTCCGCTCTTTTTCAGTTATTATTGTTATTTTGTTTTACAACACATTCCGATTCAACGCTTAGCAGACCTGGCAGTGTGCAGTTTTGTGTAAATTAAGTTCTAGTACAGGGTAGTAGTAGTAGTAGTACAGAAGTATTTAGATGCCATTCATAAACACGCTCTGGTCCTGGGGGCTAAACAAGCTAGCTAGCAACATCATCACAAGTGCTTTGTTAAACCTTGTTGTACCTTATTAACCTTAGATGAAGTGATCCGGAAACGTCTTCTCATCGACGGGGACGGAGCCGGGGATGACCGGCGTATCAATGTGCTCCTGAAGAGCTTCACTAAGTGGTGCAACTCGCCTGCTACACCCGAGGAGGGGTAAGCAACTGTTGGGGTGTCTCAATGAAGATGAAGCAGGGTTCAAAGTTAACAACCTGTAATAACACCTGCCACCAGCCAGTGGCCAGTCTCTTCATCTCAGGGTCCATTGGACCCTGAGATGAAGATGAAGATGATACCCGTTATGGTCATGAACATAAGTTGATGTACTTGAACTTACGAATGGTTTTGTGTCGCCGTGCAGGTTTACACAGTACCAGAGGATGCTGGGCACATTGTCTCAGTGTGAGTTCTCCATGCTTAAAACATTGATGGTTTATGACATGAACATTCGGGAAATGGAGAATTATGAGAAGATATACTCCAACATAGGTAGGCGGGTGAACCTTAACCAACTCCTAATGACTTTCAACTTTTTCTCAGAAAAGCGTGACAGTAAAATGTAGTTTGGAAAATAAATGTTTTGACCATCTTCCCTTTCACAATGTAGAAGAAAACATAACATCTGCTCACGAGAAGATATCCGAATGTAAAAAGGAGATTCAGAGGGCAAAGAGAATACGAAAAAATCGACAAGGTATGATATTCTGTTTCAGTTAATTACCCATTCAAGGAATAGTAAATGTCTCAAGGGGTCAACAGTGATGGTAAATGTGACCATCTTAATCCCACAGCCAAAGCATAACCATGGTCTATTTCTAAATGTATACCTAAGCTTTACCATTGGTAAGCTAATGCAAAACGAGTGACTGTCCCCTGCTCCCAGAAAGACGAGCCAATCAAATCACGTATTCCACAGCAGAGATGCCTTGCTAGCAATAATCTACCCATTGGCTACATTCAGAGCATGTTGCTAAAACTGGTCAACGATGTCACATGATGATCTCGGGTTTCTCCTCCATCGTTGCCGTTATTGTCGCTGTGTTCCTTGAAGTGTGTATTGAATTGAGTGTCGCATGTCATAAACAGACCTCAGTACCTACTAAGTATGTTTGCTAACGGCACCATGTTGGACAGCAGCTCAAATAATATCAAATTATAATATTGTTCGATGCATTATCAAATACCTGGAATATATAGTGAAATAGATGGTAACATTTTCTAATTACCTAGCCATTGTTATGTCAATGTAGTAGCGTTATCTTGTATTACTTCTAAATGATCACCTGGGAACATTGTGTACAACTACTTTGTTTGCTGTCAAACTAATTCTATATTTTTTCTCTGCAGAGTATGATGCTCTGGCCAAGGTTATCCAGCAACACCCAGACCGCCATGAGACACTAAAGTGAGTCTTTCTCTTGTGTGTGTGTGTGCGTGCGCGCTAGATTGTTAGTGTGTGTGTTAGAGTCTGTGTGTTAGTGTGACACCATCTTTCTGCTCTCCAGGCAGTTGGAGGCGCTTGATAAAGAACTTCAACAGCTGTCCGACATAAAGGAGAATGTGGATGCGAAGGTAAAGTTTGGCACCAAGTGTATATTTTTCATATATAAACGTGTTTGTTTTTTAAATATACGTTTATTGACGGATGATGTGTCCCTAATTAGCTGGAACTCAGGAAGAAGCAGTTTCACGTTCTTCTCAGCACCATCCAGGAACTCCAACAGACACTGGACAGTAAGTTGAACCACAGGTCCCAGGTTACCATACTGGACAGTAAGTTGAACCACAGGTCCCAGGTTACCATACTGGACAGTAACCAGGTCTCAGGTTACCATACTGGACAGTAAGTTAACCAACAGGTCTCAGGTTACCATACTGGACAGTAACCAGGTCTCAGGTTGCCATACTGGACAGTAAGTTAACCACCAGGTGTCAGGTTACCATACTGGACAGTAAGTTAACCAACAGGTCTCAGGTTACCATACTGGACAGTAACCAGGTCTCAGGATACCATACTGGACAGTAAGTTAACCACCAGGTGTCAGGTTACCATACTGGCGAGCATCATTATTGACATGTCATTGCTTTTTCCCTTAGATGACGATAAACTGGAGAATGATGGAAACAACCAGGAGAGCCCCATGGAGAACGGAGAATGATCATGTTCACTGAACGTGTGGAACACTTGTTTTGTTATTACGTGATTCTTTTTTTGTATATTTGAATAAAGCTACCAATTGACGAGGGAATAGTCATTCATATTTTTGTAATCTACACTACGGCATCAATTTGTAGAAAGGTTTTTTTTTTTACGTACAAATAGTACAAGGAATGACAAATATTTGGTGCACAAGTACCAAAACCAAACACAGCTAAGTTGAAAGTAGTCGTGACTGCGTATGGTTGCCGTGACTGCGTATGGTTGCCGTGAGTGCTTATGCAATGGAGCACCGGAGGTCGGCTCTAGCTGTTTGTGTACCTATATGTCGACCCTGCTTCAGTAGGACCTCCATGTTCTCCCTAGCAGTTGGCATGGCCACCATTGTACTTGTTGGACTTGTTGCAAGGACTGTGGGTAATTTGGTAGCCGTGTCAGCTACCAACGGGCAACTTTACGTAACAACTGAATTAGGATGTAGCCAATGGACCAAAAGGGGGTTGAAACGGTAGTCCCACATCTCGACCACCTAACACCAGTAATCCATTTCAATACTAACTGAAAATGCAGATTTTAGGCATTTTCCACAGTATCCAATGTCTACGTCTATAGTAAGACTCATTTGAGAAACAAAGTAAGGTAGCAACTTTGTAGTATACCATTAATTATATATGAAGTTGACTTTGTGACAAAAATAAGTAGTTTGCTCTTGTGTTTAAGACCCAGGAGAAAAACGGGTATACATGTGTCATTATCTTTATTAGCATAAGTCAAATAAAGTATTACCCACACAGGCTAGTTAATACAAGTGCCGTTACATCGACATGTCCACATCTTCCTGTTACACACATATACGGCTTTACATACCAATACATTAAATCCTTTTTAATTATATTCTTTTTTGTTAATCCTCAAATGCCAGCCACATGCTTAAAGGAAGTCAAGAAACAAGGTTACAAGGTTTTGTTTAAATAAAAACAAAAGCAACAAACTATTATTAATTGCACAGATGTCTAAAAGTTGGTAAAACCCAAATAAATAAAGTAGACACAGGATGCTACAATATAGACACATAATTGTTATGCATGGAGATAATTAAATTCTGATTTGTTAAAGGTGCTATATGTAACAGTGACACCGAGTGTTTAAAATGGGTACTGCGGTCCAAATGCACAATATTGGAGAGAGTTGTCTCCGCCCGATCCTCCCCAGACTAGAAGCTCACTCGTGTTGCCAGGTTGAGGACACTGAACGAACACGAGCGCAAGACAAGCCGAGCGCAACATTATATGAGACGAGCGCAAGATTAAGATTCCAAGATTTACCCGTGTTTTAGCACGGCTGTGGTAATGGAGCTTTTTAGAAGGACGAAGCTTTTTAGGTCCGGTAGAATCTAGTACAATCTCAGTTGATCCAGTTTGTTTCTTGCTTCCATGGCTGCAGCACATTGTGTTTGTGTGCCAATTTGTTTCATATCTGGCAACCCGGGGTACTCAGAGAATAGTAAACACACAGACCAAAACAAAAACAGACGTTCCGGCATGGACATTTCAAAGGAGAACATACCGGCTGTAGCATTGCTGTCGGAGAAGCCAGTATTTGGACTTTGCGTGTTTCCTTAGTCTCTGATGACCTATCATGGTCATTCTTTACATATAGCACCTTTAATTTTGCCTTCATTGGTTAAATGTTAAATGTCTTTCTGGCTAAACTAAATGTTTTAAGATGGCACTTTGGGCATGTAGTGAGCATTTCATAGTACTGTTTGGATTATGGATGAATAGAAAATTAACCAATATCAACATTTTAGGGATTTCTTGAAGTAAAAATAAGTAATTTTAAAATCCACTTTAAAATATCTGTTTAAAAATGTGTTTAGTAATAAATCGCTGTCTTTTTTGACCTTGCACAGAGGGACCTACGATCGCCAACACGTCATGCACGTGGTCAACACATGCCAGTAAATATGTCTTATTGATTACTCACCTTCCACAACAAATGTTGCATATCAATATAAATATTACTCACAAAGTGAGGTGGCAACGCACCAAGCACTGAAAAGGGGTTAAAACACATTTCCAACCACAAACACTACAACAATTAGCTTCTCAAATACTCAAAACTAAAATACAACATAGCCATCAATACCTTTACTGTTACACTTGGATCACTTCTCATAATGCTTTTCTCTTCATCAACACCACAAATATTCAGGAATTGATTAAGCAAATTGAGGGGCCCACATTATTTAGTTTACTACTCTTCCTTCTCTTTCCTTTAGATTATAGTGCAGAGTTTCTGTTCAGTACAGAGGTGCAGCTACATTGGATTGGGGTACAGGGTGGAGCCCACCTGGCGGTATTCAGACGGTGGGGAGTGGTCTCCCCGGGCACCGTAGCCTCCTGATTGGTCAAAGCCGCCCGGGTTGTAGGCCTGCTGGCCGAAAGAGCTGGACTGTTTCTCTGGTGGGCCTCCTTGCTGCTTCACGGCACCCTTGTGCCACCCGGTCTCCTTGAACACAAACCAGATGTTGCCAGCCCAGAGCACAAAGTTGAGGAATCCGAACACCTGAGAGACAGAACCACAAGGTGTACGTGAGAACAAAGACTCAACTCAACTCAAATTATTCTTCTATTTAGTCATTTGGCTTTCATGCAAAGCGACTTACAGTGAATTCAGATACAAGGAGCATAAAGGCATCTTGCTCACGGATGCCTACATGTTACAGGTTTCAGGCTGGGCGTCGCCACTGAACTGCACCGGATAAGAGTATAAAACAGCGTTCGTCCTCCAACTTACCACGGAGGTGTTGAGACCAGCCCAGCGCGGGCCGTGCAGGGAGCCACACTTGTTTCTCTGGTCTTTACAGGCGGAGATGAGCAGCTGTACCTCGTCCGGGTCGGTGGCCGTCTTGACGTCAGACAGAGCCTTGGCCCAGGCGGACGAACTCACCAACCAGAGGAAGGAGAAGACCACCGTCACGATGAAGTCCTGTTGGTGAAGCAGAAGGAATTAAAAACATTCACACACACACACACACACACACACACACACACACGTGGTGGGTCCAAAGTGTCTTACAATGATACATTCTTACTAGCATGGGTTGCCCCAGTGGGAATCAAACCCCTAACCCTGGCAGTGTTGATGCCTTGCTCTACCAGTTGAGGTAGACAGGGAGTAGAACCCCTAACCCTGGCAGTGTTGATGCCTTGCTCTACCAGTTGAGGTAGACAGGGAATAGAACCCCTAACCCTGCCAGTGTTGATGCCTTGCTCTCTCACTGTATTTCTGTGTTCATATTTTTACTTCTATCTGTATTATTATTTTTCTAGTAGAGCACTTGTGACAGTAACAATGCCCCTGGGGATGAACAAAGTACCCTGAATCTGAATGGAACGCTCTCAACAGGTCAAAGATCACAGAGGACGCCGCTGGACTCACGATGAGGGGCCCGCGGTTGTTCGCGCGGTACTTGTTCTGGTAGAAGATGTACACTACGGTGGCCATGAGTGAGTAGAGGAAGGCGAAGACGGAAACGGTGACAAAGAACTCGGCGGAGGAGGAGTAGTCTCCGGCCAGGGAGAGCCGCTCGCTCCTCATTTCTTTGCACAGCGGGGCCTCGAAGGTCACCTGGTGCAGCCTGACACACAGAGGAGGTCCAAGCAGCTGTTTATATGGCTTCCTGTGTGTATAATGTCTAAACTATCAATATCAAATATCAATAGATAGATAGCCCGAATATATTCACAACTTAAATAAAGCAGAATGGAATAGTAAGGAAAGTAGCAAGTTAGCAGAACATTATTTAACTTTTTTTTTAAAAATTTTAACACCGCACAAAAAACACTACGTTGTAATCAATAATATCACGTATTTTAAAATCCACAGGATGGTATTGGCTGTAGAACACTTATATCTTTGGAGATATAAGGTACATCTTCTCAGATATAAGGTATATCTTCGGAGATATAAGGTATATCTTCTGAGATATAAGGTACATCTTTGGAGATATAAGGTATATCTTCAGAGATATAAGGTATATCTTCAGAGATATAAGGTACATCTCCGCACCAACGTGGTTCATATGTTAACAACATAGAGAAAAGCCAGCAAGGAGTCTGAGGTTCCACATGATGCTGACCTGAAAGGGTAGGAAAAATAGATGGCGATGCTGAGGTTGCTGTTGGCCTTCTCCATGCAGTCCACGCTGACCCTCAGCTGACCCGTGTAGCTGCCGCATGTGGAAAATGCAAAGATGGCAAAAAGCTGTATGGACACAGAAGAAGTGTAAGAAGTATTAGTATGGTTATTGTTGGTCAAATATCAGCACAACCACCACCACCACCACCACCACCTCCTCCTCCATCACCTCCTCCTCCTCCATCACCTCCTCCTCCACACACACAGACATGCATTTCACTCTCCGTCTCTCAAAGCAACTCTGACAAGAGACTGGTGTGTGCTATAAGGACTCCCACTACCTCTCTTCTCTCCTGTAAAAAGCTACAGATATTGTTTCCATTGAGACGGTCTCGTGGGGGAGCGTTAACTTTAATTAAATGCATTAGCGGAGCCTTCAGAGCAGAACTGACAGCTGGGCCGAGGTAAAGTTGGTATTCTGAGTCTCTCTCCCTTCTCTCTCCCTCAATCTGATTACCGTTCGCATCATGAGTGCGTCTCAATGCTGCATTATCAAGCCATTATCTGCAGCATCGGCACCATTCCATACACAGTTGTAGGCAACAGCACAACACAAAACATGGCAACATACATGTGGCATTGTTTGAGTCCACATTGTTTTGTGTATTGCTGAGTAAATCTCTGAGGTATTTTGATGGTGTTGATGATTACAATGTCTTTTTATCATTGTTATTTCATATTTTATCGTCTGTATATAAAAAAAGACTTTCTAAATGTCTACGGCTTTCTAGTTTGCATATCGTTAACCTGAACACAAGCAATAAAGATTTTATAGAGGACTTTGATTGCTTCATAAAACGGTCCATCCATCCCAGCATCAATAAGATTACAGATCTATTAACCCAACCAAAGGGTTTTTGAATGTCTACAAAGGAACGTCTACAGGATTATTAGTGTTAAGATAGGATCAACACGTCAAGCTCAGTAGCTGCTGTCTCCAGATATGGAGAAAGATATTGAGGGAACAAAAGTATATCTTACATTGAGAACTAATTCTTCTATGATTCACAGGAACCTGAGGGTCACTATCAGTTCACTTTGGGAGAGGCTGAAGGGACATGCAGCGTTACAACAATAACAACAACATTTGATGCTCCAATACAAATGACTGCATTGTGTTTGGAAGCTCTTTGATTTGCAGGTCAGTAAATTCAGAATCTGCTGTCATTGTTTTTGTTTGGGATGCCCATCGCCCAGGATACCAAAACACTTGACAAATGGTCCCTCAGTCGGACTAATTGAATGGACGACGTTTCAGCCACGTATCACAATAAACAAATCAGTTGACTTCGTTCTGACCACGAGTCCTGCAGTCACGATGACACAATGGCCGAACTGAGATGGTGTTCGTATACGAAGACCACAATCACTCCCGAGAGCGAGCCCTTTGCCAGAAGCTTCTGGCTTCTTCACCACATTCACTAACGTCTCCTCGTTGATCCTGTGTGCCCGCTAGTAGCATCACGGTAGAATAGTGAGGTCCTAAAATAACAGATGTAATGCATGGTAGACATGGTCATGTTATAGCAGGGCAGAGCTCCTGGCTGCTGTGTTAGAGACCGTCTTTCAGCTACAAGTGGGTTTTCCACAATAGCTTTCAATAAACAGGATCCATTTTTACCAAATATTATTTGACCAAATATTCTATTTTCACAATAAATAAATACAACCCTTGCAATAAACCTTACAATTATAGAACCATTTGATGATGCTATATTATAATGACGATCGGGATAAAGCAACACATAATACTATTCTATAACTTTCTGTCATGAACCTCAACTGGCATCTCTTCACACAGCATCTTTAGTTATAAACGTAAGCAATCTCGTAACTTACCGGTGCAAATATGACCATACACATTGAAGAAAATAATATCCGATCTTGCCTCTATGAAACAGTGCTGCCAGAGACATTTACTCCCATTCTCACACTGAGCTCCTCCAGTCTAGAGGGGACTGACCAAGGAAAACCATGAGGTGTGTGCGTGTGTTTTTGTGTTTGCATCCGTGTGTCTGTGTGTGTGTGTGTGTCTGTCTGTGTGCGTTGCTAGTTGTGTCCAGCCCTCTCTTCCCCCATGTTTCCTCCTGCTACCTCAGTCCTCATGAAACAGGAACAGGAGAAACGTGTGAGAGATTCATTGGGAGAAAGAGTTAAACCGGGGGGGTGAGTTAGAGAAAGCAGGAGGCATAAAATATAAATACATATACATTGTATTCATTTATAATCAAAATATGAGTTTTCAAATGAGTTCTGCATGACAACAATTTATGTTTTGGAGGGAGAAACCTGAATATCTATAATGGGTTTCAAATGTGTCATCACAGAGGAAAGCTTTCCCCTAAAAATGTCCTTTTCTAGTAACATCCGTGGTCGGTTTGGTCTAATCTTTGATCACGTATCAGCTATAGACACAGAAGCGACTATTAGGGCATTCAGTTCTGAGAAGCAAAAAGGAGTTGATAGCAATTTGTACACAGACACGTGCACGTGCACACACACACACACACACACACACACACACACACCACTATCCTCAGCACATCTACTCTCTCCAAGCTCACTTTTTCCATATAAAGCTGCTTCACCCTCCAGAGGTATCCAAATCAGCACCCCTATCATCACCCTAACCAGAACTGACATCTGGGTAGAAAAAACCCACCTCCCACTCTTTGTATTGCAGGCAGCGGAGTACGTGATTGCTGTTGAAGCTGCTTACTGCAGGATGGAGATAAAGGCCACACTTCTCTCAAGAGCTACACTTGAGTTTCCTTTTTTCAGAATTCACCTCTGTACACCTTCCTGCTCTTTTAGAGACCATGTGGATCAGTGTCAAGATGGGAGAGGCCAGGGGAACAA
>OMNO01067666.1:0-14940 GCA_900303215.1 Trachyrincus scabrus | reverse complement strand
CTATTACTACTATTAATACTACTAATACTATTAATACTACTACTACTACTACTACTACTACTATTAATACTACTACTACTATTAATACTATTACTACTATTAATACTATTAATACTACTAATACTATTACTACTATTAATACTACGAATACTATTAATACTACTACTACGAATACTATTAATACTACTACTACTACTACTATTACTACTATTAATACTATTAATACTACTAATACTATTAATACTACTACTACTACTACTATTACTACTATTAATACTATTACTACTATTAATACTATAATACTACTAATACTATTACTATTATTAATACTACTAATACTATTACTACTATGAATACTATTACTACTATGAATAATATTACTACTATTAATACTATTACTACTATGAATACTATTAACTTGGTAACAAGTCAAGTGTAACTGAGAACAAGACTCCCATCCGTTTAGATGGGATTAGCTTCTTCAGTGCCGATCTTATCTTTGCTAACATTTAGCAGACATTCTAAAATCTTTAGTAGTTGGTCTACCAGAGACACATTATTGACTGGTTTACCAGAGACACATTATGACTGGTCTACCAGAGACACATTATTGACTGGTCTACCAGAGACACATTATTGACTGGTCTACCAGAGACACATTATTGACTGGTCTACCAGAGACACATTAGTTGGGTCTACCAGAGACACATTATTGACTGGTCTACCAGATACACATTAATGACTGGTCTACCAGAGACACATTAATGACTGGTCTACCAGTTACACATTAATGACAGAACAATGTTGTTATTCCAGACAGAAACGAGTTGTTGGGCTGTGGGTTACCTGTTGTGATCATATGAAACCCAGTGATCTCTCGTGTGTTCAGTCTAAACACTAGTTCATATTATTATAGTAAATATGTTGTCAGGAGGTCAGTTGGTCCTTGCTGGTGGTGTTAAATATACTTCGTCTTTATAACAATACGTCCATGTTTACACCGCCGGCCTATAGATGAACAACAAGGTCAATTTAAATCTCCCGTTTAAGAGACACGTTATTGAACCCAAGGTAACAACTTTAGAAATAACGCGATTAAGATTTGACGTTGTTTTATACTGAGTTGAAATTATCCACAAAGTCATAATGAAATATCATTTGAAACATAATAGCTTTGAACCTTTAATCAGGAACACGTTAATTAGCTACACATATTTAATAGTCATTTTATTGGATATGATATGAAGCCTCAAAATTGGTTACACTTTTCTTATGATAGGCCTACACAAAATGTGTTTAATTTAACTAGATATTTCTTCTCATACAATGTAATGACCTTTCAAAATCTGGATGACAAACGTATTTAAGTTTCACACTGAGATAGTGGTGAGGTTGATGGAGATCTTTTAGAAAGAAAGATGTTTGGGAAATTACATGTGCTGCAATGTGCTTTCACAAGACATGCTGTCTGCCGTGGGCCATGTTCACACACACACACACACACACACACACACACTCTCTCTCTCTCTCTCACACACACACACACACACGCACACAAAATATTTTGCAGAACGTTTACAGAATGTCACTGATTAATTTTGCTGTTGTTGTCTTAGGCCAATATAAAAATGTATTCAGACTTTTGTAAGTTACACTGTAATACATATCATGGTGATAATATACATTCATCATATTCAAAAAGTACTTCATGTGTTTTAGAGGAATACTTTAATTACACCTACATTTTCTTGTCATGTCACCAGTGGATTGTCAGTCTGAGAAAGGTTGTGTATATTACATGCATCACGTCCTATGCCTACATAGGCCTACCTCAAAGCGGCCTCAATTAAGACTACACAATATATTTGATATGCCTGTGATATCAATGTGATTACACTGAAAGACGATAATGGAGAATGGCTGCCAAGTTCTAATCTTTGCAGGCATATTGTTAATAATGAACTACGTGGGCCGGTAACAGTCTGAGTAAAACAGGCGTAAACAGGATTCCTGTTAAGGTCTATCGTTTGGCTTCAGTAGCCGAGGAAGCAAAATACATCAGCCCCAGCCTTGATGTGTTATGCATAGTAGTAACTGACAATGAATCAAGCAGTAACCAGATACACGCTAGAAGGTCACTACATTCACCGTCTATTCAGATGTCCTTGAAAACATAGGACATAGGAAAGCGCTTCTAATATTGTGCTAATATTCTATTATTGAGTTTGACAAAGAGATCAGTGTGGCATTTGATTTGTTGGTGTTTTCCTTTTTAAGAGTCTCAAGTCGTAGTACGAGGTGGCTAAAGTGCTTGAAACAGCACTTTTAAACGCTAGCTAGTTAGTGAGAATAATAGTCTTTTATTATTTTCATCTCAGACATCTATGTTAGATACAGTAGCGCTTTTAACATGTTTCCTTGTTTTAAAAGAGTAAAGTAACATTCAGTTTGCATGTGTTTGTTTTCTCTGGATTTGGGAGGTTAGAGGTGTGCCCTTAGGTCTAAAGATGGGAGGGCTTTGTACCAGGACTCTGTGCCTCCACGTTTTCTCTCCTTTGTCTCCCATTTCTTGGCAGGTTGTGAAAGCTTGCGCTCATTAATCAAAGACAGCCAACCCCTGCTGGGCTGAGCAGATTCATCAAATTAGCTGCGAGCTCAATGTAAAGACCAGCGTAGAAGGCTCACATAAAAGCATAAACAAATAGCGAGGTCTCCGAACCCGGAGGTTAATACTGTATAATTAAATGTCCTCTTTAGTTATGATTGATGTTTCTGAATATTTAGGGCTTGACAGGAGTCCCCCTTTTGTAGGTCACAGTTGACACTTCCTGATTGGGCCGGCTTGGTGTTACGGGAGGTGGATTATCAGTCTTTCCTCTCTTCCTTGTCAGAGTGCTTGAATTGCTCTGGCCGGTGATTTAGGTCCCCGCGGTGAAGATGGCCGTGGTGTGGTGTGTGGCTTAAATGACGCTTTAGTGTGTGTTTGAACCATTGTGATGCTAGACATTTTTCAAGTTGTTTTGCAGGAGCATTGAAGACATTGTGTGTTATTATAGTCCAACCCACTCACACGCATACCCCCCCGTTCTATATCGATCCCCTTGCATTTTAAATCTGGTCACTGCTGCCGCAAACCGGTGCCATGTTAGCTGTGCTAGCATGTTATCTGTGCTAGCATGTTGCTCCTTTCATCCATTTGTGAATATTGAATTGTCACGCAGCATCGTGTGCCTGATGAGGAGAAGGAGGAGGACACGTTGGTTCAGCACCGGGTCCGACTCAAAGTGGCCAGATAGCTCATAGACTGGACCATTCTGTCCTCTCCAAAACACAGCAATTGTTATTTTCTATTATGAGATGGAAGAGTGCATCTAGAATAATACAATTTACGGTTGAGTGTTTTTTTGCTTCATACTATTTCTTTTTGTTATTAGATTAAAATTAAATTCCAGATCTTGTTTTTAGTGTAAAAGGTTTTTACAATGGATCACATAAATGACTGTAAATATCCTTATGGGTACACTTCCAAATAGGTCATTCAAGCTTGACTCTTTCATAACTTGCGTGTATCTGTCCTTTTCTTCTCTGTGTAGCCCCCCCCTCACCGGCGCGCGTTTGAAGTCAGTGATAAAAACGTTGAGATGTTAAGATGCTCCATGTGTCCTGACTGATGGACACACATTTCACGTTGACCTCCCAGGCCCACAACATAACTCTGTAATTGAACACAGCTGTGAAGCAGAGGATGTAGAAGGGGAACCAGCTATTAAGATGTTGGCTGTTATTTATTACTCATTACTTTGCACACCGCTTTCTCTCCAGCCTGTTGTGTAAATTGTACACGCTGTGGAAGCAAGCAGTAGCTGGGCCAGAACGGGCCTTTTATTGACGGAGTTCCAGGGGCCATTTCCTCCCTCACCGTGGGGCCCTGTCCTCCCTCACCATGGGGCCCTGTCCTCCCTCACCATGGGGCCCTGTCTCCTGTTCACAGTACGAAATGATGCAAAGTCTCCATAGTGTTGACACTGGAACTGGATGTGAATGATGCAGTCTAATATCTGCTGAGCACTTTGCACTCTGAATTCATTTCCACATTTCCACACACATTGAAAGAACAACAAAAAATGCATGTCACACATACATACACACACACACACACACACACACACACATTCTATGGGAAAGGTTCTACAGAGTCAGATCACATTGTAGAAGTGAATCTGGACCGAGATACCCCAAAGACAATGATTTATCTCATGTGTTCTCAGCTACTGGACCGTGATAGGATCAAAAGTTCTCACACGATTAAAAGAAGATAAGTAACAGCAACTGCAGCCTACCTGTAAGCACCCCCCCAAATAGTCCTTCACACTTACTAGATCTACATTGGATCACCTAATTGTACCTTTGGGGTCTTCTGTACGTTTGTGGTGTGGAATGCTGAGATCTAAATGGCTTGGTGTGAATGTGAATTAGCTGTGGTTGACTAATTCTGCTTCTTTCTCTCCATCTTGTATGGAGGTGCTGAAGCTGGTGGGCCTGCTAACTGTTAGGCCTAACTGTGGTGACGCACTGGAGATATTATTGTGATTACACTGGATAAGGATAACTTTTCCAGCCTTTCCTCTCTCTCTGGCTGTCTCGCTCTCACACACATTTTCCTCTGCTGACGTTGGGCTCCATGAGACCTCAGGGAAACACACAGGAAAAGATGTGACCCGGCGTTTTTCATTCTCGGCTCTTGTTTCTGCCTACCGTACAGCTCCTAGAACGTACCAATAGTTCTCTAGAAGCAAGAGGAATAACAAACCTATATTTATAAAGCCTATATTTATAAGCTAGTATATCAAGTGGATCATTTTGTCACTGAGGCAAAGAAAAACATAAGTTTCTCTGAGCACTATGTGAGTTAAATAGTTTTTATTACGCTAATGAGGTTTAGACTAGCATATTATCAAACCCCAGACATTAGCCTGAAGCTATTTTAATAGTAGTATGCCTGTATATAATAGTAGTATGCCTGTATTTAATAGTAATATGACTGTACAGCAACCTGCATGGCCCACAGCAGGCCATGCAGACATCTGACTGCAACAACTCCAAGCAAATAGCCTGAACCAAAGACAAGGGTGTTATGTTTCTAACAACGAGACCATAAAAGGCAAAGGACCGGGGCGAGGCTATTGTAATTAGATACATATTTACTATACTGTACATATTTATTTACCGCCTGTTTATCACCGTCGTCCCCTCATCATCAGCCTGTCAGTTATTAGCACTGGATTTATCTCCATTCCAATACGGGCCAATGACCGGTGGGGTGATCCTGTGGTCAACTGGTTTGGTCTACGGCATTAGAGTGACCGCCTGCAGGTAGACTGCTGATGTGTACGTGTACCATTCACTCCCTGTTTTCATTTCCTTCACATTCCAAACAAAAGCATCCCAGATGGAAATGTGGGAGAACAATATCAAAGTTGTAGTGTTGAAATGTTGGAGTTATGTTTTAGTCTTGACCATGGTGGCTGCATCCACAGAGGGTAAACATGCGGAAGGATTAGACCTAATATTTCAGATCCATTTAGTCATTTAGAAGGCTCCTTTATCCAAAGCGACTTGCATTTAATTATTTTAGATCCATATGAGCAGGTAGGGGTTAGGGCGTCTTGCTCAGTGGGCCTACAGGTAGACTGCAGACACTGGGCTTTGAACCCACAACCTTTCAGCTGGAACACCCTAATAGCTGCACTATCCTGAGCCATTCTTTAAAGACACAATTATTATTCAAATTATATGTCACTATTTGTTTTGTTTTTGTGAAATATTATTCAGAATAATTAATAATCATAATTGCTCACGGAGAAATGGACAATTACTCCCACGGATGAAATCGTTTTGATGGCATGACATTGATTTTCCACCAAACTGTTGCCACACAACGTGGCTAGCCTGGGCCCACACCAACGTTTCCTCCAGCCTGGGCCCACACCAACATTTCCTCCAGCCTGGGCCCACACCAACGTTTCCTCCAGCATGGGCCCACACCAACGTTTCCTCCGGGTGTTTTTGGGTCCAGGTTAAATTGCTCTTTGTTGTGTTGTAGGATTTTGTGTCGCAGCAATTTGATGTACTGTGGATGTTTTGAATGGATAAGTCATCTTCCCGCGGGGCCTTAAGCCCTCCAAGATTAGCATTTTTGTTTCATTTTCATGGAGCTTTGAGATAGGAATTATGCGGAATGAATAAATCAATAAAAATCAAGCAATTAAGCTGACTGTGTTGTTGTCTTGGGTTTCAGGTGGAGAGCAGCCATGTTTCAGGACTGAGGGCACCACCACACAGTAAGAATGTGTTTCTCTGTTCTCTCTTTCTTTATCCACATTTTTTCAGAGACTTTGTTTGACTAAAATCCAGCTTTGGTAAATTGGAAAAGCATAATTGAGAGATGGAAAGTCTCCTTTTAAGTATTATTTAGGTATAGGATTAAAAGTTTCTAATTAGACTAGGTCCTCTTTAATGGAATCAGTTTGCACTATATTACTCTTACCGCTTTTAGTTAGTGAATGTCTAATTAGAATAGAATTAGAATATCAAAGTTTTGAAATTGTGTTAAGTTATGAAAAAGAACAAAACCTTTTTAGGGGGCATTTTTAAATAAATTACTGTCAGCCAGGAGTAATTGGTGCCGTCGGAGCCGTCCTTTATCCTTGTTTGGAATTTAAAGGGTTGGGCTCTGAACACTAACAGTTACTGCATGGCTGCTTTTCTAAATTGCATTGTTGCCCCTTGACGGTTGGGGTTGGCTTTTCATGGCATCTGCTCCACTTTTATCACAAAGTGTGACACAGTCTTGACTGCTCAATTACCGGCTCATTGTGGGCAGAGAGTCGTCGGCGACGCCTGGCGATGGTCTAGTAGGTTAACAATATGAAGGCCGAGGCGGCTCGTCACTGCGGCGACCAGAACAATCCACAATTTTAACTGTTAAATCAGTAACGGTATTAGAAAGGTGTTGTTCTCGAAGTTGTGTCGGAAGCACAGTAAGCGACGGTGTCCGTTGGCGTGTAGCAATATGCTGTTGATATTCCACTTCCCATTTCCCCCCCGACTGCACATGTGAAATGTGAGCAATCTCCTGTTTGAGTAAGCATGTTTCAGAAGTGTGGTGCACTGCAAGAAAAAACAACCCAACTCCCGTAAAAATGCATTCATTCTGTGACGACTTGATGCAGCGGGAAGGCCTATAGAATCTTTATGGTTCTGACCCGACAGGAGGCAAGACAAGCTAGAGTTAAAAACCTAAAGGAGGAAAATGATCCCCAGCCACAGAAATCCTATCATCAGTTAAAGCAGCATGTGGGGGTTTGTACCAGAAGGACTTATCACCAACCAACCTGTACCCAGGTGCCCGCCTCCCCCATGCCCTCCCCCATGCCCTCCCCCATGCCCTCCCTCATGCCCTCGGCGAGGAGGGAGGGAGGGATGGGGGGTTTCTGAGGATGGTTTAGTTTAGAAAAAAAAAAAGAATTGATGAAGACATTAATGCAAGAGGGAAAAGAAGGTGTCGAGACTCGAGATTATATAAAAAACTAGTGAGAACATTCAAAGGTAAACTGGAGAAGTGAGGCTGAGTAAGGAATGAGGGTGTATTGACTGGATGAAGAGGGCAGCAGTGGAAGAAACAAGAGCCATGTAGAATGACAGGTCTATGTTTGACTTATATCACCATAGTGGCTGTGTGTATCTCAGACACACACAGGGGCCAGCCAGTGATTTGCTAGTTATTTTCCATTCTTTCTAATACTTCCATTCACCCACACAACAGTGTGGTTTACGAGGTAGGGCCATATTCTTTGACTGGATTGTAATGGCAGACCGATCGCTGTAGCTCCCTTTTTAATATGATGTGATAAAAACGGGAGCCTGTTTCCGTCCTGACAAAGGGGTTTCTGGAGTACTGAAAAAACTCCACCAAGTGTAACCTTGAGGCCGTGTAAATGGCGGGTCTGCGAGAGTCAGACTCCATGGGATTATGAGTAGAACTGTGGTTTGTTGCCCTTGAAAGCCATAACCAACTGGCACTGTTTATTCTACTGTCTGGTCACACAGAAGCAAGCTGGAAATGAACAAGTGAATGATATATGAACGACAACACTGGCAGTTAATGTTGTTGATGAGTTAATGTGGCAGGAAAAAAAGTAATAGAGTTTGAGTCCTTCTGAGTCTTTCTGAAAAGAGAATAACTTCCAGGAGCTGGGGAGAAAAATGAAAACTATGTCTTATGAACTACAATCAAACCATTGTTGTCCTTGATGCTTGATTTGCTAGACCTCCTTATTTAGCAGACGTAATCCTAGTCTTGAGTGATCCTTAACGTTGGAGCGGGGCTTAGCAACGCTACCATTGGCTCTGAATGTCAGCCTTGCTCCACTTATTCACTCTTTTTTTGACAGTTCTTGCCTCATGATTTTCATCACACAAATCAAAGATAACCAAAGGCTCGGTGGAGACGGAGCAGAACTCTTTGATCTTCATTAGCAGATTCCTAACTGCTATGGTGGACTAATGACTTGATGTTAGTGGAGGTGCCGTCCGTGGGGGAGGAGCTCAGATGTCTAAAGGTCAGCAGTGGCGCTCAGTGCAGCATCCGCGTGTCATCTCGTGTGCACGCCTGAGGTTTATGGCGTGGTGCTGCTCAGGCAGCGTCAGTCTACTTTACTGCTCTCTATTCTTGTGTTGCCCGGTGTTGTAAATGAAGCCAACTGCCTGCCGGGGTTGTGGTGCAGTTCAGACCTTCTGCAAACACTGGAGAAATCAAGTTGTGTTTTCGTCTTCAGACTTGGGTGTGGCTGTCCGTTTGTCCTAGCATAATGTCATTAAATGAGTATAAATCTGAGATGAGCTTTATTGATAACTTTTGAATTGACACTAGGGCTGATTGTGGTCTCTTCTTGAATGAAAGTATATTGAAGCATATTCATGTCTGTCAATCACAGCAATTGCAATGGTTATTTTATCTGCAGTCAATAGGAGGAAGGATATTGTTTGGGAGACAGCTGAGTTCACTGGAGGGAGTATAAATGGTCCTTTGGGTCGCAGTGGCAGTGCTCTACTGCGATAAGACCCAGGGGGGTTGGGACTGGGGAACCGGGTCACACAGGCCCTTCTCTAAGTGCTCCCTCTCCAACATGTCCCGCTGACCTCTTCATTTTGAAGCTCCGGGTCTTGTCAGGAGCAGGGACGCATCACTTGGAAGATGCTTTGCATCCTCCAGGAACCAGCCTGGCGTTAAACCTCTCTCAACATACAGCCTAATAATCTTGAATCCATCTGCTAACAGTGATATTAAAATCTTGTTTGTACTGAGTCTAGGCTGACTGATGTTTTGACCAGAGGGCTGATAATACAACGTCTGTATTTAAGGTTGAGGGATGAGCTCCATCAGGCGTCACAAATGCTAATTTGTCAATAAAGGCGGACTAACCAGAGAGGCTTCCCTTAAGGGGTGAGAGGTCATGCAGGCCCTGCTTCTGGGACAGCACTCGTCTGGCTCCACTGGAGCTTTTAGGAGCACTGTGTTAGGGCTGCTCTGTGGTGAGGGGTCATGTGCAGATGGTTGAGGGAAATTTAATTTTCTTTCAGTATATTTTGGCTGCTGTCTTAGTTTTAGTGCTGGCATCAGGACTTTAGTAGAGGCCAGAAATATCACCCCCTCTCACTCTACAAAAGTGAACAAAATGTGAGCAACAAAACAAACATCCCCGAGGTGCAGCGAACCTTCCGAGCACCACCCCTGCCAACGATGTCATTGTTCATTTACCTCCCTAAATGTCATGTACCTTTAGAACAGTTTGACAGATAAACCAGGAACCGCACAAGGCTACAGCCTCTGAACGCAGCCCCGAAGGTTTCAAATAACATCAGCACTAATAAAATGCTTACCCTCCTCAAGCTTCATAAACCCCCACTTAGCCGGATGAGGACGGCTGGCAGCCTCGAGCGGCGCGTGGAAGAAAGAAGACCCGTAGCGTCAGCACTTAAGACGTAGCTCAGAGGTGACGCCAAGGTGAACCGCGCGCAAACAGAATGCTTGGAAATCATTGATATTCCGACTCAGCTGCAAATGGCTCGCTGGCAGATGGAGTCTTTGTCAGGGAAGAAAAATGGCAGCTCTGGAGCATCAGGGCTGTTTTGACCTTCCAGGGATCCCTTCTCACTTTGATCAATTATCTTATTGCCATTGTTTACAAGGCAGGCGGAGAAGGATTAAAATGTTAATTTGTGACTTTGAGACTGTAATGAAATTCTTTTTTGTATTCAAATAATTGAATAACAATAGTGTATGTGGTGTTAATTCACACAATTGATTGCATATCAATGTTTCCTTGTGAAAAAATGCGTTTAGGAACCATTTTTAAACTAACTTGACAATGGGTAAGCCTCACTATATCTCTATCACCCTTTAACTACCATTCAACATATATATACATATAGCACATGTCTTGGTCCACCGGGGTAAACTGCTACAGTATGCTACAATTTTGTTTCAGCCAAACTGCTGTGTAGCAAGATTTCCTTTAATTCTGCAGTCCTACTAATTTAAACTCAATATGCCAAGCCCTTCATTAAAATGCACAGTAGGTTTCTTCTGAGACACAGTAGGAAACAGATACACAGTAGGAAACAGATACACAGTAGGAAACACGCCAAGCTGCAGTCACAAATTCTTTGCGTATGAAATAAAACAGATGGGTGAAAGCTGTTTAGCTGCATCCATTTCTTTTTGGCGTTTAAATTTTTTTTTTGAATTGATTTAACGAAGGCAAACTCCTCTGGATCTTTGATAACATTTGTAATGGATTAGCCTTAATGGTCTTTCCAGGCTTTCAGTTGTGTCGCGTGGCATCACTTTGGTGTTTTGGTGTTTTTAATCAGTGAGGTTTCACTTCACAGTAATGAAGTTACTCCATCTAAAGATTTTGAATGAAATGTTATTCATTTAGCAGGACATCCAGGTATTTTTTTCTCATATTTTTATTACAAACGTTAGGCCACATAAGTGCCCAGAATGAGGCGGTGATATGCAATCATTATTCTCTGCTGACAGCGAATCCAAATACTGAAAGGTCAGGGAAAGAAATAAGGAAAAAGAGCAAGAATGCAAAAAGCAAATGACACGTAGACCCGGTTTAATATGTATGTATTTCAGCTTGATGGTTGATTTCATTAGCAGCTCATTGTTATGCATCGCCGGTTCTCCTGCAGCAAAATGAATATTGTATTGCCATGGCCTGAATATTTAGGAGGAAATGTTTGGATTTACACAGTGTCCTTCAGAGGAAGAGAGAAGTGATGCCTCCTCCTTGTCATGCAACAATTAATACGTTGTATAATACAATGGTCTTTCCTCAAGATGTTGTATTAGTCTAGTGTTGAGGTGCTTCCTTGTTAGTTAACAATGTTGGTTTTGTTATCCAGAATAAAGTACAGCAATCTGTACATTTGCTGTGTGTCCTATACTCCTATACAAGGTAGATAGGTCTAACATATAGAAAGTCAGCCTAATAAAGGTCAAAAGCTAAACATGCTAAATGTATGTAATTATGAAAGATAGTACTAAGTGCTAAGTATCTGCACCAGCCATCCAAGAGGCTCAGTCAAACTGAATAGGATCAGCGAACATAGTATATACTACTATCTATCTATCTATCTATCTATCTAGCTATCTATCTATCTATCTATCTATCTGTCACATGCGTTAATGTACAGGCATCAGCCTCACCTGAAGGTCAAGTGTAGGCCATCGTCCTGTGATATATGAAAGCAGGCAGGGTCTGGTTGTCCTGCCTCCCTCTGTCTCTGGGTGTTGAGGGTGATATTACTCTGTCATGCCAGGCACCTGTCCTCCCCTGTTTCAGACCTGGCTGCACAACGCTCTCAGAGGCCAATGCTCGCCGAGGTGTAGTAACCGGAGCTGTGCGGAGCGTTTTCCATTAGCAACACCGCGTGCATGCTCCCTCCGCTTCACAATATCCTGGAAGATGACAACAATAACCAGAATACACCATGTGCTTTACTGGTGGCCGCCTGCTTGCTGGCTGATCGTTTCATAGAAAGCTTATCCTTTAGTAGTATTGGATCATCATGATGTAGTCTAAATCACTGATGAGGTGACAATATGAGAATTGATACCACTTTTAATGCTCTTTTCCAAATGCCTTAGCAAGATTAGCCATGCTCTATAATGGTTTACTGTCACGTGGGCTTGGGTATGTGTTGACAAAGGTAGAAGGTATTTTATGATAGTTTTATGATAGTTTTTGTCTGGGTCCTGTTAGTCCTGATGCTTTTGGAGGGTTTTATTCCTTCAATTTGTTTCTATGGGGGCAGTTTTCTTGCATGAAACAGACCAATAATAAGCTTTACCAACACATTTAGACATTTATATCTGTCTAATATTTAATCTGAGATAAGCGGCCAGTGGTATTCAGCACCACGTCTCCTGGGTTGCTTCTGTGTAACAGAAGAACTCAGAGAACCGGTGCGCTTGATGGAAAATATATTCATTTAGCGAAGGAGAAATGGAGCTCTCTTTTTTTTTGAAGATGGCTCAGAGGCAGACAGGAAATTAGTTATTTTCTCCACACATTCATCAAAATAAAAATAGTCTGATGATTATCCCAAGTGACTCTCACAGCTCTATTGAAGCCACAGCTGCATGCACTGTTCACGCCTCGTGTTAACTCTCCCATGAATGTTCAGGTGTTCCTTGGCACTAAAACTAGACCTGTTTTCTGCCCTCTCTTCTTCTTCTTCTTCTCTTAAGCCCTGCCTTGTCTTTTGTTTCAGTTCTTTTGAACCAGCACGTTATATGGAAATGACCTATTTAATCGTGTAACCTTGAACTCTTAAAAGCCGGTGCTTGTAGAACAGTGTAAAGAAGCTGGTGCTTGTACAACAGTATGGAGCCAAAGGAGTATGAAAGAGATTAACTTGCGTCTTAACTGAGGTTTTTGGTTTTTGCATCAAATATATTTGATGTAATTTTTATATATTGTCGTATTATCCAAAATATAGTTGCCACACAATGTCAATATCATGCCATAGTTTGTAAGAAGGTTGTGAATTCAAATTATGTCGCTTGGTGACATTTTGTTTCATTAAATGGTTTTATTTATTTATCTTTCACCAGAGACAGTTCCTGATGTTTGCCGTATATGCTTTTTGTTTACGCTTCATTTCTCATGGGGAAAACACAAATGAAGTCCAAGCATTGTGATTCATCCTGGTGAATGTCATTAGCTCACTGTGATTCATCCTGGTGAATGTCATTAGCTCACTGTGATTCATCCTGGTGAATGTCATTAGGTCACTGTGATTCATCCTGGTGAATGTCATTAGCTTACTTAACCGTGAACCGGCAGCCCCAGTCTTGTTCATTTGACCTTAATCTGGTTTCCAGGCAGTGCCCTGGCTTCACACATTAAACTGCTGAAACCTTCACACCATTAAGTGTCATCTGAAAACATTTCAGAATAAATGTGGTCACACTGAGAAACCATTTCCCTTCCCATCTGACTGGTGGAAAGCCCATCTTAATGCACTGTGTTGCTGTGTAATGTAACACTTCTGAACGGAAGGTAACCTCTCTCTGTTTTCTGCTTGTTTTATAGACGTGCTTTAACGACAAACAATTTCCCCAGATATTGAATATGTACTCTAGTAATTATGTGGCATTTGGCATGACTAAAAAAAAGTATATTCCTTGTAGTTTTAGCGCTACTAGTTACTAACAAACTAGTTAGGTCTGGATTTAGTTACAACTGTACCAGAACAGTGTCTACCTGCTGCTGTGACAGATTCAGTCTCGGTTGTTTCTCAGAGCTCAAGGCTTCAGATTATGAAGCAGAGGTGCTGTGACCTTCAAAGCTGTTTTTCACAGACTTGCATATAATCAGGCTCTTCAAGTCTGGCATATTCTTCCAGCCAAGAAACTGTTCTTAGCTTTCCTCCCCTTTTTAGTTCTTTTTTCTTTTTTACATTTGATGATGAACGCAAAATGTTGTACATGAAGAAAATGTGTTCATCTTACGGTTAAATTCAGTTAACAATTTTTAAGGTGCGTGATTAAGTAATTGTTTTAAATCTGATGGTTGTATATTGCTGTTGTTATTATTATTATTATTATTATTATTAATTAAATGGTTGTATATTATTATTTAAATGATGGCATCAAGACATTTTGACAAGCTGTTTGAGTGTGTTTTTCTAATGAGTAATTTGAGAAGCGAGGTGCGCTGTGAACTCTGAGCACCGTGAGGCGTCACCGGTAGTGGTGACAAACTACTGGATCACTTGAAGGTTGAGCGTCTTGTCTTGCAGGCTGAACACTGAAGGTGTGAATGTGTTGAACATTTTTTTTATTAAAATGAGTATTATTATATGTTAACGTGATTCAAGTTTATTTGTTTATGTTTTTCCACTCACACACTCATGCTGTGCTGTGGTGGGGTTGAGTAGCATGTTGCAGTAAAGAAAGATGGAGGCTGGCAGTCCTGACCCTGGAGCTCTTCTTTGTCTTTGTGCTGATGAACACACTATAGCGCCACTGCATTCTGGAAGCAGCTCTCGCTAGTGCTTTGTCTCTCTCTCTTTCTCTCTCTCTCTCTCTCTCTCTCTCTCTCTCTCTCTTTCTCTCTCTCTAGCTCTCTCTATATATATATATATTTCTCTCTCTACCTCTCTATCTCTCTCTATCTCTTTCTCTCTATACAGGGTATATATACTGTATATATATATATATATCTCTATCTCTGTCTCTGTCTCTCTCTCTCTCTCTCTCTCTCTCTCTCTATATATATATATATATCTCTCTCTCTCTCTCTCTCCATTACCAGCATTGGCTTTCTGCTCCTCTTCAGACCACCCCTGACACGGTGA
>OMNO01067665.1:0-18209 GCA_900303215.1 Trachyrincus scabrus | reverse complement strand
CATACGTGGGTACTTGTAGCTCTGGTTACACAAAGCGTAGAGGGAAACTAGTTTGGCTTGTACCAAACAAAGAACACCATGGAGGCTATAACAAAGAACACCATGGAGTTTATAACAAAGAACACCATGGAGTTGATAACAAAGAACATCATGGAGTTTATAACAAAGAACACCATGGAGGCTATAAGATGTCGGCCATTTTGCTTCCGTCCTGGCGGAACGGGGAATGGGCGGGGCTAATAACATCGCCCTCTCTCTCCTATTTATCTCTGGTCGTCGTACACACGTGTAGTCAATGTGGATGTGTTGTAGATACGGTTAGTAATATTATTCAAAATATAACACTTGTAAACAAGTGTAAACTCTCCACTGTTCGCTAAATTACAGCGGAAGCAGTTAGCTCTGGAAGCGGTTGTTTGGTAAGTTTAAACAGTATAAGATGTAAAGGATGTGGTCTTGTTAGTTAGATAGTGCTATTAGTACATTAGTACAACATCTTTCCATGTGGTATTGTTTTATGTTTTGTGTTGATGGTTTTAAGTTTCTTTATTGATTCTTTGTGTGTTCAGATCATATCTGTGTGTTGTTATGAATGAAGTGTTGTGGTAAAACAGAACCAATGTGTGCATGTTCTATATTATTGTGAGTAACTCCTGCTGTCAGGTAAAGATCACGACGTCGTTATGTTGAAGTGAGCATCGTTGTTCTAGACTCCTGGCCGTAATGAAGTACATCCTGGTTACCGGAGGCGTCATATCCGGTATTGGTAAAGGAATCATCGCCAGCAGCGTCGGCACGATCCTCAAGTCCTGCGGCCTGCACGTTACCGCCATCAAAATCGACCCGTATATCAACATCGATGCCGGGACCTTTTCTCCATACGAGCACGGTGAGCACCATGTTCCAGTGTGTGACCCATGCTCCACCCAGTGCTGTGTGACCCATGCTCCATCCAGTGCTGTGTGACCCATGCTCCACCCAGTGCTGTGTGACCCATGCTCCATCCAGTGCTGTGTGTGACCCATGCTCCATCCAGTGCTGTGTGACCATGCTCCACCCAGTGCTGTGTGACCCATGCTCCACCCAGTGCTGTGTGACCCATGCTGCATCCAGTGCTGTGTGTGACCCATGCTCCACCCAGTGCTGTGTGGACCCATGCTCCATCCAGTGCTGTGTGACCCATGCTCCACCCAGTGCTGTGTGACCCATGCTCCACCCAGTGCTGTGTGTGACCCATGCTCCACCCAGTGCTGTGTGACCCGTGTTCGTTCTGTCAGCGTGCTGTAAGCGTGGATGCCTCTGTGGGTGGTCTTGTTCTGCAGGCGAAGTGTTTGTGCTGGACGACGGGGGCGAGGTGGACCTGGACCTGGGGAACTACGAGCGGTTCCTGGACATCCGGCTGACCCGGGACAACAACCTGACCACTGGAAAGATCTACCAGTCGGTCATCAACAAGGAGAGGAGGGGGGACTACCTGGGCAAGACCGTGCAAGGTAATCCATACCCATGGTTGTCTTGTTGTTATCAGATAGCGAAGCGATACATTTACTTTGAAATGTAGCGGTGTATTTACACCATGCTTTATGGCAGGGATTCACAACTGGTGGAGCATACGCCAAACCTTAATCTTTAGAAAGAAGCCATGAATTAACTCATGTTTCAACGTTAATTCATGTTTCAACGGCTTACGGCTTACTACTAGTTTAGCTCCAATCGTTGCAGCATTTTGTTCGCTAACATTTTAGCAGGCCTTGTTGATTCCTGCAATATTGGTAAATAAATTAGACTAATGACATGTAGGTCCTGAGGCTAGACCAGTTGAGAACCACTGGTCTAATGACACATGTGGGTCCTGAGGCTGGACCAGTTGAGAACCACTGGTCTAATGACACATGTGGGTCCTGAGGCTGGACCAGTTGAGAACCACTGGTCTAATGACACATGTGGGTCCTGAGGCTGGACCAGTTGAGATCCACTGGTCTAATGACACATGTGGGTCCTGAGGACCAGTTGAGAACTACTGGTCTAATGACACATGTGGGTCCTGAGGCTGGACCAGTTGAGAACCACTGCTTTATGGTACCCACATGGGCTTTGCTATGGTGTTGAAAAAAGGGGCTCATTGTTTGTCTTCCTAACTTTTTTGCTTCCATCTCCACACAGTGGTACCACACATCACAGATGCCATCCAGGAATGGGTGATGAAACAGGCCAGGGTCCCTGTAGACGACGATGACGTGGAACCTCAAGTCTGTGTAATAGAGGTAAGAGACAGTGGAGCACCACGCTTAATTCATAAATACAGAGACACAACGAAAGCATCAACACGATGACTTATGGTTCATACCGTACGTTCTTGGGGATTGTGCACCATTTTCGTGTACCAAGAAGCATTACATTAACGCAGAATGGACTTGTCAACAATGGCTGGAAGTGGTTGGCGTTTTATGACCATCTGCTCCCCCCCAGAGAGATCATGGTCATGATGAAAAAACCCTGTTGCTCTTGATGTCTGTGATGGCTTGCAGCTGGGAGGGACTGTTGGAGACATCGAGAGCATGCCCTTCATCGAGGCCTTCAGGCAGTTCCAGTTTAAGGTGAAGAGGGAGAACTTCTGTAACATCCACGTCAGCCTCATACCGCAGGTAAACACACGGCAGACCCACTCTCAGCCTTTTGTTTTTCATTAATAAATCTTAATAAATAACCTGGTTCAAAAGTAGTTTTGTATTATTGTTATGTTTAAATAAACCAGCACAGGGTATCCATTTATATATATTTGTGTCTATATTTTATTAAAAAAGAAAAACTCCACTCTCCTTACCCTGAAATGCATATAAAGTCAGTATTTTATTGATCACACAGTATAACACAGGGTCATTCTAAGCAGTGAAATTCTTGTGACATGGCAAGCTCACAATACCTATAAGGCATTAAAGAGATAAAATAAGGACAAAAATAGCAAAAAATATACATAATAAAAATACAAATTGATAAAACACTAGCAGCAGTTCCAGAAAATATTAAGTATCAATATAAATATAAAATGGAGGAGTGCTGATGAATATGTTCATTAAATGAAATTAGGAAATGTACATTGAATGTGCAAGTGACCGGGGCATATTTTGTAGTGATCAATATGATCAATAGGTTAGTGTTGCTGGTTGAGAAGCCTGATTTGTGAGTCTGGTAGTCCGTGTCCGAATGCTCCGGAAACGTCTACCAGACGGCAGCATTGTGAACAGTCCAAAGCCTGGCTGGCTGAAGTCTTCTGTGATTTTCCGTGCTGTTGGCCACATATACAAAGCAATCGGTGCAACTTTGACTATTATGGTTTTGAGTTTGCATGTGTGTGCCTGACCTCTGATTGGTTGTATATTTCACAGCCGAGTGCAACCGGGGAGCAGAAGACTAAACCCACACAGAACAGCGTCAGGGAGCTGAGGGGTCTGGGGCTGTCGCCTGATCTGGTAGTTCACCTTTTCATTTTCTTGTTTAATTGTTAATGTAATATTTTGAATAATGTCCTAATATAACCTTGTATGTTGATAACAACATACAAGTTAAGATGCTACTTCATTAATCCCAGACGGGAAATGTGGGTGTCACAGCAGAAAGTACAGGACATCAGTAGAAGAAGAGTAAAAACTACAAAAATCTAATAATGAATACACTATTTCCTTAGATCATGTGCCGCTGTGTGAATGCTCTGGATAATGCCGTCAAAGAGAAGATATCCATGTTTTGCCACGTGGAGCCTGAACAGGTACACACACACACATATACTGCAGTTTGAACTCCATGGTAGAAGCAAGGGTTCAAAGGTTGAAACGAGGTCATGTGTTGAAGCAAGGGTTCGAAGGTTGAAACGAGGTGTTTCTCTGTGCTGCCGCAGGTCATCTGCGTGCACGACGTCTCGTCCATCTACAAGGTGCCCCTGCTGCTGGAGGACCAGGGCGTGGTGGGCTACTTCAGCCGCAGGCTCGACATGCACATAGAGGGACGGCCTCGGAAGATGCTGGCCAAGTGGAAGGAGATGTCCGACAGGTGGGTGCAGGCGGTGACGAGAGGCGTAGTAGGGTTCGTAATGAGGAGTCCTTCCTCCGGATGCCGTAACCAAGCAGTATGGGTGCGGTAAGGTATGCCGTCATTTCACAGAAACAGAGACTTGAAGTGTGGATGAAATGGACAAGGTAAGATGTATATACTGTTTTGTTTTTTGTATTTGAATGGTGCCAAAGTCAGACTGAATGGGGCATCAGTGAGCGCCTCACTTGGTCGGGCTGCCGCTGTTCATCCAAGATGATGAAGTACAAATGTAGGAAGTGGTGTGCTGGTGCTTCCTCCGGCTTCATTTGAATTATTCATTTGAATGCACTTTATGAGATTGGACTGGAGTCTAGTCACGCCGCACAATTATTCAAACGTTGTCAACTTTTGGTATTGAAGGTGCAGATAGTTGTTTTAAAGAAACCTCACGTGGAGTGGAACTGAAAACTGCCTGTTTTCAGGCGAAGCTCAGGGCTGGATATCACACTACAGATGATGGATTGACCCGCATTGTTTTACTTTATGTTTCAGAATGATTTCATGATACATTTTAAATAGTGTCTTGCTTCTAGCTAGCATCCCATTCTTACGCAGTAATCACCACGTATGGATGTGTCTGCACTTGTTCCTTGGTCGTGTATTCATGTGTGTTGGGTTTCACAGGTCAGACAGACTCCTAGAGCACTGCTCCATCGCGCTCGTAGGGAAGTACACCAAGTTCTCTGACTCCTACGCCTCTGTGATCAAAGCTCTGGAGCACTCAGCGCTAGCCATTAGCCACAAGCTAGATGTTAAGGTACATGTACAATAGTGCACAGTCGTAACCCCTTCTTTTTGTTGGCAATACGCCAACAAGTCACTTTAATTGTCTTTGGAGATAAGATTTTAATTTCAGATGTGCTTGCGTTATAAAATCCCAAAGGGCAAAACGACACTGAAACGACCTTTCTTGAATTCCACTTTCTTATTAAGCCCCAGAAAATTGATTCAGACCTCTTATCTCTAAGAAGTTTACAACCCTAAAATCGTGAATAGTTTATTATCAACAGACGGTAATGAAAAGGAAATGTATTTCAGAAGTTAATCTCTTTTTACCATCAAGGAATTACAGATGTATTTGGTGTACAAGGCAGTATTTAAACACTCAACTAAGTTTAGTGAAGTTTGATGTATCTACATCTGATGAAATGAAAGTCACTTAAGTTATGGCTATTCGTTCACAAATTTCTGAACATTTGATTGTGCTTTCAGAATTCAAAGCTTTGTGTTTCATGTCACATTCTTGTATTTTGAGTGAATTCTGTATTTAGAATGTGTCTAGCTGCAGAGTGACGGCCCTGTAGCATACATGTCCATACCAGGGATGTTAGTTTGGGTTCATTTTGCTTTCGATAGCGTGCGTGTGTGTGTGGTTAACCGTTGACATCGCTAGTCCTTACATGCCTTTGTCCACATCTCCACTGTCCCCAGTATGTGGACTCTGCTGACCTGGAGCCATGCATGCTTCAGGAAGACCCGGTGAGGTACCACGAAGCCTGGCAGAAACTCTGCAGCGCCGAGTAAGTTCCCACCCATCGGGCCAGGCGTCCCTCCGTGGGTAGAAAGCCTCCATGTTTGATGTAAACACAGCCCGTCTGGTGTAGCACACGGCACATCTGGTGTAGCACACGGCACATCTGGTGTAGCACACGGCCCGTCTGGTGTAGCACACGGCCCGTCTGGTGTAGCACACGCCCGTCTGGTGTAGCGCAGCGGCTAACATACGCTCCGCATTCCGCAGCGGCATTCTGGTCCCCGGCGGGTTTGGCGTCCGAGGAACGGCGGGGAAGATCTGTGCCATCAACTGGGCTCGCAGGCAGAAGAAACCCTTCCTTGGTACTCGAGGCTCCACAATACCAACTACTGACTGTTTAGTTTTCGCTAACATGAAGTTGAATGCAGTAAATCGTATATAAGTAATAGCAAAGCGACCTTCCCTGTGTCTGTAGGGGTGTGCCTTGGAATGCAGTTGGCCGTATGTGAATTTGCCAGGAACGTCCTCGGCTGGGAAGGTAACACCGGTTCTTCCACACAGCCATGAATGTATAATGTGATGCTTTGCTGCATAAGGCATACGTAGATGAGATGGAACCACTCAACCAATGAAAGCAAAAAGTATGGGACTTTTTCCAATGTTCTCCTACTGGTAGTGAATAGAGTGACTGCTAAGTGTAATGTTTGGCACACTGCCTTGTTTTATCAATCAAGCACAACAATAAGTATGTTCCTGGATCCCTGACAGCCGTTGCATTACTAGACCTGCGTGAGGGCAGCTCTGGCAGTGCTGATGAATGGAAGATGTGTGTTACTCCTAACTGGCCACCAGGGGCCAGTAATCATATTCATACTACAGTGTTTTGTACTTCTGCACTGTCCCAGATGCCAACTCCACGGAATTTGACCCAGAATCGAAGCATCCTGTGGTAAGACAGACTCCAGGTGCCAAAATGGTCCATTGAGGCATTTAACTAAGTAATTACATACTTTTTGCTCTTCTTTACTTTAATACATATATGTATTTGATATATATAGGTGGTTGACATGCCAGAACACAACCCTGGACAAATGGGCGGGACCATGAGGCTAGGGAAAAGACGGACCATTTTCAAGACGAAAAACAGTGTATTACGTAAGCAGAAATCCTCCCTCTTCTCTTCAGTGGGCATGTTCTCTATCGTTTGCTATCTTCCTTACACTGCCTTGCTGTGTTTTAGGAAAACTTTATGGAGATGCGGAATACGTCGACGAGAGGCACAGACATCGCTTTGAGGTGTGTTTATGTGTTTGCATTTTTCATTCTTAAATCATCGGCAGCTAGGTGTCCGATTGGGTCGTCTTAAACCAAGCCTGCCGTTCCCCACCAGGTCAACCCCGAGCTGAAAGGTCACTTTGAGGAGAAGGGTTTCCACTTCGTAGGTCAAGATGTGGAGGGAGAACGGATGGAGGTCATAGAGCTGGACGGTAAGCTTGCAGAGGACCACTTCTGGGATTGACTGCATGAACACACTGCATAAACAGTCCACCTAATGGCTCTCTTGGTTCTAGATCATCCATACTTTGTGGGCGTTCAGTTTCACCCCGAGTTCACCTCCCGCCCCATCAAGCCGTCTCCGCCCTACTTCGGTCTGCTGTTAGCTGCCTCCGGCCAGCTGCAGAGCTACCTGCTGAAGGGCTGCCGTCTGTCGCCAAGGTAACTGGCGTCTTATGAAACATACCCGCACGGTTTTTGGTTGTGTATGTTTTGAGTTTTGCCATGGAACTCGCATGGTCAATCTTATTGTCATTCTTTGCAGATTTTTGTGCAGCATATGCTACGTTTCTTCAGCAATAAATTCCTTGGATCTTCTGTATGCGTACGTTGTATTGTGTTCAATTCACCACTGGGTCTCCGTTACAGGGACACGTACAGTGACCGGAGTGGGAGCAGCACCCCTGACTCGGAGATATCAGAATTAAAAATGCCTTCTATTTCACAAGACTAACGTCTCCAGAAAGGTAAATGAGAAGGCCTTTTGCCTCGTTACCGGTGAATAATACGAATCTAAATGCTACCATGCCTGCTTGTTTTGCAGTCTTGATATGAGGAAGAGCTCCGGGAATGTGACCTAAGTATTCGTTCTATAGATATGGGTGACCTGCAACATTTCAATCAAGTCTGTGCTAATTGAATGCTGTCATTTGTTGATATGCCTGATTTGTTGTCACATTTCAGTGTTGCAATTCCACATTAAAATAGCTTTTTTTAATAAATCTGCATCAAAGTGTTGTATATGTGTATTGCCAGTATCTGGTAAGATTGTTTCAGGAATTAATTATTTCGGCAATTGATTTTAAAAAGCTTCGGAGAAGACTGATTTGGTACTTGTTTAGGACATTTCCCCCACTACGAAGCAAATGTATGTTTGACAGTTCCGAAATAACGTGCAGAGATCAATCAACCCAAGTATCAGAAGTGTAGGACTTAATATGCACATTCCACTGCTTCAGTTACATCTTTAGTACTCCATGCACAGGGAGGTTAGAGGAATGACTTTAGCTTAAGAGTGGAACCTGGGTCAGGCTTATGGTTAGGTGAGAACAATCAAGTAGCTACAGAAGTTACAGTAACTTAAAATGAGTGGTATTGCAAAAGAGTCACAGTAGATGAGTGCTTTTAAGTTCCACAATGATACAGCTCAGTAAAGTGCCTCACTCAGTTTAACCATCGACCTACAGCCTACCGTTCCTTCAGCAAGACAACCCTCCGATAACATCACGTCCGGTACCAACCAGGACACAGGCTGGGTGTCCATGGAAAACAATGAATCTGGGGGTAGGTAGTCCTATATATTGGTCTCCCCCGCAGACTGGCTGTCAAGGAGTTTACCTTCTCAGCTCATCTGGTGAGTTTTACAAGAAACCACCACAATTGTGCAGGCAATGTATTTTATACACAAGTGACATTACCAAACCAGGGGCCTAGTCAAATTGCTTTGACTGAGATCAGATGTTAAAATCCATTTCAGGAAACCCTTAATATTACTTTTTATTTCACTGAATATTTAGTCCCAAGCAAATATGTTTTGAGTGCATTTCTGAAGCAATGAGTTACAGAAGCTAATTACTCTACAGGTCAACATCACTAAAGTGAACTTTAAGATGAGAATGATTCAGTGCAAGAAACGTTTTAAGTTACATTTATTTATTAAGTCAACTTTAAACAGAAATCTTCCAACAACGTTGTCATTTACACAAAGCGGTCTCCGGTGTTCAGCATGTTGCCCGGAGCTCTTCAGACCTAAAAAGGTAGCAAGGTGTCAGTGTAGTTCGGATTTTGGCAGATAAATAATCCTTTTATAAAATGATCTCAGTCCCATATCCGCTAGAGTCATCCAACAGTCTCCATTGTAAATCAACTCATCACAGATCAGCTTGCTCACATGAGGCTTTTACAAATACTAACGGACAACCGAGAGACGGCACCAACTACGCCAGATTAGACTGCATAGTAGCTTGGATGGGAACTGACCACTCGGTCCTCCTCCACAAGCTCCCAGTATGGCACCGTCCCAAGGTTGGCCTACTGGATCTACTCAAGAGTAGCACCAGCCTACCTGAAAGTCTTCCATTGGCTTCTTGACCAGGTCGCCAGCCCATTCAGCATCATGCCTATGAAACACTCAATTAATAAAATAATGAGCAGACATTTACTTATATGCCCTTTATAGTACATAAATAATTGTAGGACAGTTTTGTGTTAGTCCATAAGGGCCACAGACTCCAAAAACCACCCATGGATGTTGCATGCAATTTGGACCGTAGACTACATTGAAGATCAAGGGGATTAGCATCCATGGAGCTTATGGACTCCAAGACAACGAGGAAGAGTAGAATTACCTCGCCACTTAATAGAAGCCCGTCCACAAGGAACAGCCGTTGAAGTTCATCCGGCCACTGAAATAAGAGCATTCTGTTAGTTTACGGCCTCAAACCAAAAGCTAGTTGCTCTTGATGATGTGGCTCAGTAAATAAGTCTCATAATGGAGGTTTTTAACCTCTCAGTGAGGGCAAGTTTGTAATCATAGCCAGGCTCATTGATGAGCACATGTGCCAGGGCATCTCACCTGCAGGTGATTTGGTCAGCTTCTCCATATTGTCCCCTCGGCCAAGATCAACGAAGAGCTGTAGGACATTACAATTTGATTACATTGACAAGTTTGCGCATTTTACATTTATGGTAATTATATAGTTGAAATGTTTCTCCCTTGATGCTGAAGACAGCAATTTAAAAACTGAGCAGCAATCAGTGAAAGAGTTAATATTGGCATCCTCTTGACCACCAAGCGCTACATAAGCATGAGGTAGTTCAGTAGGAGCCTGCAGAAGAGCTTATACTAAAACTACATTTATACAAACATCAAATACAAACTGAAGCTCACCATCGCAACATGTTGCTTCGTACGGACGCCACGTGACGAGGGAAGAGCAGCAAGTTTACAATTGGAAAGTTAATTTAAAGCTAGATCGGTGGCCCAGACAAATAACTTATAAATCCAAGACGAATCCAGGCGTGTTGAGACCTTGCGGTCAATTTTCTTCTCGGCATGCCAGGCATCTTTGCAGCACAGATCTGAGCGAAAAAGCAGTATTGTAAGTTAGACAGTCAAGCACAAACATATATAGGAACTATCCTTTCCCTTGATGTTGCTGCAACAGCTAGATTGGACTAAAAACATCGATTCCAAGTGGCTCAGAAAAATAATGACTCATAATCAAGACGAATCTTTCAGTGAGGGCAAGTTAGTCATCACAGCCAGCTTAGTGAGGGTGTTCAGATTATTACCTGTCGTCTTCCACCCGTTAGTCCTAGGAAACTCTGCAGCACACTGCTGACGAAAACAGGAATATTGTGAAGTTAGTTCACTGGCCGATTGTTTAAAGGAAATTACAAAATGTGTACAGTTAATATCCTTTCCCTTAATGTTGCTGGAACAGTTATTTGGTAACTGAACAGCGACCGTCGGTGAAAGTCATGATTTTGGCATCCTGTTGACCGCACTGTGCTACCACAAGCAGGAGCGGCTTCGATAGGGGCCTGCTGATCAGTCAGATATATAATCTATAATGGTCACATATAAGCTATAATGATCAGTCAGATATATAATCTATAATGATCAGTCACATATAAGCTATAATGATCAGTCAGATATATAATCTATAAACAGTCATAATCTATATTCCTGTATCATACAGCATTGCAGTTAGGATAAGCCTTAAAAGGACAATACATGGAATGGCGTCTTTTAACTTAATTGGTCCAAACGGTTGAACAGCATTCCGACATAACTAGACATACTACAAATATATCTATATATAATAATAATATTTCATTAACTGAAACTAGTGACGATACAGGCCCGACCACGTGCGTTTCTTACCGCACGCCTTCTCTTGCAGACATTCTACTTCAGATGTTCAATTACATGTTCAATTAGATGCTCAATTGGATGTACAACCTAATGAGTAGAATCGAGATTCCAAATACAATAATGAAGGTGGTCTATGCCAACGTTATAACAACTCCGACAACGTGGCTCAGCAGCCAAGCGTCGCGTAGGATTTAACTAAAACAACGTCGTTAGTAGTTTAACTAAAGTAGTTTAACTAAAACAACGTGTCGTCGGTAGTTTAAAGTAGTTTAACTAAAACGTGCGTAACATTATTTCTTACCGAGGTTGACGATGACCGGAAGAGAAGAGACAGGCTAACGTCCCGCGTGCCTTTATATACTGCTGCGCATTCCCCAGTCCTGTGATTGGTCCATGTGGTTCTCTTGTTCAGTCCTGTGATTGGGCCATGTTTCTCTTGTCCAGTCCTGTGATTGGTCCATGTGTTTCATGTGGAGGAGCATGATGGGAGATGTAGTTCAGGCGGTCAGTCAGTGGAGATCAAGAAGAACATCTATGTCTACAGACTTCATGTAGATGTTTGATAAACATTATACAACTTGTTCGAGTGATTTAAAGGAAACACGAACGTTGAACCATTAAAGACCTGCTTCAGAACCAGGGACAGTACAGCTTGTTTCAGAGTAAAAAAGAATAAAATCATTAACACAACATTAAGACATGGACAGAACGATCTAGAAGGATCAGTTCAACTGAAGTCTTATCTTTATCATTCAACATTCCGATCGCAGTTGTCATTTGATTCGAAAGCTTTTTGTTTATCCTTATTGTTGCAGGTTCGTAGTTTTCCTTGTAGTCCGTCAGTCTGTCACATGACCAGCATCATCTTCTCAGCACCAGAGCTTCAGTCCGGTCCGACCTGAGGCTTCATGGAAACACTTTGTTTCAGTCTCACTGGTTCGTTGTTCTAGTCATGCGATGGATATTTTGTGGCAATATCAGTTTAGAATAATTTTACTGGGCGACTCGACGGTCGGGAAGTCCTCTCTGCTGAAGCGCTTCACGGATGGAGTCTACAGCGACGCTGCAGACCCGACCGTCGGGGTAGATTTCTATGCTCGCTCGCTTGATATTGAACCAGGGGTTAAAATCAAGCTTCAGCTTTGGGATACGGCTGGACAGGAACGGTTCAGGTAAGATACACGTTTATTTTGTAGACGTATCAATTGATTGATTCATAAAACAATAAAATGCTGGTGCGTCCGGAATAAAGGCCTCCTGGTTGGCTGCAGACTATTACAAAATGTCACACATAACGTTATCTATTGTTTCGTAGCTTGCATTGCTTATTACGCATTAAGACCTGACTACACAGGAAAGGTGGCCACGATTAGATGAACATGCCTCCATCTACGTGCTAGTCTGACCTATTTCAGGATGTAAACAATCGCACAAATCGGGACGCATCGTCTCATTAATTTACGGATGATGGCAAATCTCATGTCATTGACGTTTGATTCCTTGAGCCCCCATTATGTTTTTCAAGGCAGCTGTTGATAAAATAACAGAGATAACATTTACAAATAACAAATAATCTCAATGGGAAAATCATCACTGATTGTTCTCATCTCATAGGCCCAGCTGTCTACATTCATAAAAAAACAGTCCTGTCTATAAATGCAGCCTTTAGATCTGGTATTTCCCTTTGGAGCTTGATCCTCTATTGTCTGTACTGCCCTACATTCAGAATTCCTTCATACTGAACATGACAGGTTCTTTCTCTTCAAGTGTAGATCCGCTTTTTAGATCTCCATTTTCCTTTCAAGCACAAGCTCCTGAGAGGGTTGCCATGCTGGCAATACCCCTGCATTCATCGTTCAGCTCCAACAGGTTTGACCAGAACAGAAAGGCAGCTGTACTGTAACTGCGCTTCTAAATCCATGAGAAGCCAGTGTGTGTATCCTGTCGCTTGACCATTATTAACACACAGTTTACCCTTCCCACCCCCAAAAACAGGTCCATCACCACCTCCTACTACCGTAACTCGGTGGGCGGCCTGCTGGTGTTTGACCTCACCAACCGCAAGACCTTCGAACATGTGCGGGAGTGGCAGAAGGAGGTGAGCGAGCACATCCTGCCCCACCACATGGTCTACATCCTGATCGGCCACAAGAGCGACCTGGCCGCGGACCGCAAGGTGAGCCGTGACGAGGCAGAGCATCTGGCGGCGGACTTGGGCATCCGCTACGTGGAGACGTCGGCCAAGTGCAACAGCAATGTGGACCGCGCCTTCGAGTTGCTGACGCGCGACATCTACGAGCTGATGAAGATGGGCGAGATCGCCACGCGGGACGGCTGGGACGGGGTGAAGAGCGGCCTCACCGCCAAGGTGCTCTACCCCACCGACGAGGACGAGGAAGGGGGCCTGGCCGCCGCCACCGCCGCAGAGAGGGGCTGCCACTGCTGACCGTGCCCCCGGTGCGCCGTTTCTCCCCCCTACCACCATCACCATCACCATCACCATCCTCTGTCCCGCCAACCTCGGCACTGGTTATTGTATCCAAAATATCAAAACTCATCCCCCTGTCTCCACAGAGTTCGTCCAACAGAGGAAGCAGGTCACCCTTCATTCAAACACACACACACACACACACATACACACACATACATACACATCTTGGTGTCTCTGCAAAGTCACGCCACCTACTACCTACTGTGACGCCCTCCATCTCATGTGCATTGTTTTTTTTTTGTTGAGAACTGTGAATTTATATATTGTTGATGATGAGGGCGGGGCCAGTTGTCACATCCTGATGGGCATCCAATAGAGCGTCTTCTTCACGTGTGTCTTGTTAATCAATGTGGTACGACAGCGAACCAGACAGCTCTTGTTTTGCACTGGTTAGGTTAGAAAGACCTACTACAATACAACATACACTATATATATATATACACTACAATAAAGGCACTATTGTGGGTCCAGTTGGATTCCATTCGTCCAATGCTTTATATATGCCAGTCTAAAAGGTTAAATGGATACAGACATTTCATGGTACGCACATACACCGTGCACGTTACACACTAAATGTCACCGTGATATGAGTTTGATGTGATCGTCTCACTACTGTATAGCTGTTGCGTGCACTCATGCCAAAAAGGACTGAAACCTTTAATGATATATGTGTGAATAGATTAGGTCATGTTTTTTAAAGCTAAAATAAATCTATTATTTCTAGTGGAAGTATATGTAGATGTAGATCGTTGTTAGGATGTAGCTAGTTGGCACTACGCGTTATTTTACATATGATGTCTCATCATCAGCTGGGCTACATGATGTAGAATATAAATCGACTTACAATGGCAAAGCTATACTTGCTGACTCCTTATCTTCTCATAGACTTAAGGGTTTAGTGATTGTGGACATTCTATTGACTTTATCAGCGTTGCTATGCAGGCATTACCGCTTGCACAGGAAACAGAAAATAGAGGCCAGGTATTAAGTATTTAGCGACCCTCACCCAAATGCTTGGTGTAACATTCTTCCACTGTATAGGTGGTAACCGTGGTGGCGAACCTGGCTGTACCCCGTGTATCGGTGTACCGATACCTTGTAACATATGAGCCCTGTCTGTCATGTCATAATGCCTTCCAATAACACATATGTACAACTTCTGTAGATAAACATAAGACCATGTATAAAGACATGGTACTTTGTTGTAAGGTTTTGCCCGTATAATATTCTCTGTACAATAATCAGCTATTAATATGCTACAATATATACAATGGCTGAAAGGTCAGCTTTTCTCTTTTAATCTAATCTTTGACCAGCAGTTCACTAGAAACACCCGTAGTCACACAGTGGGAGATGGAAAATACTGCTGTTATGTGATGCTTTTACTTATTATTATTATTGTTATTATTATTATTATTATTATTATTATATTAAGACATCATTTGTTGGTTGAACATGGCTTCTAAACCCAAAGAAGCCTGTCTCAGCATCATTTCTCCTGTCTCCTATCCCCCCACATCAGTGAAACTATGCTGCTAACAGTATGCATCCTAAAGGGTAGATTACTAAATGAAGTGAGTATGTGAGCAACCTTTAGTGTGGATACGTGTTAAGGTTTACTCAGCCTGCCACTGGTTGTCGGGAAGACAATCATGTATCAACCTTTCATTTTCCAACTCATGTTTTGACGTTTGATGTAAGGATTCTATGCGTATTTAATTAGGTGTTTATTTATTTCTTGAGATGCTCAGACTAATAATGTGCATTAGTTGACTTTGCTAACATTTGAAATATGTGAAATATTTGAAACAATGTCAGAGACTCACTATGTTTGTCTTTGTTTTGTTTAGTTGATTTTGTTAATGATGTTCAATGTTACTTTAAATGGTAATATATGGCTGTGCTGTGGCTTAACTATTCTCTGTGACATGCCTTCCATCCACAGCATGAGATGCTAGGCCAAAACCCCAGTCAACTGGAGGATTATAGGTTAAAACAGAAGAAGAAAATAACATTTAAAATGATGTATTCATTCGACAGTTACTGTAACAGTACCGTCAAAAATTATGATTATGAACTCCTAAAATCAGATGATTTATAGTCTTGCAAAACGTTGTGGCTACAATGTGACTGATTTAATATTGGTGGTGATGATTACCGCTATAGCCCTAACTCATATTTAATCTCCTTGATCCCTGATTGTGTTCCACATGACATTCCACAGTCGGCTGTGTGGAATTGTCCAACATCTGAAACGTTAGGGATTGTGAAAATCTCTTAGGGCATTCTTTGCTGCAAGACTATGCTATTTGTCATTACCAGTGACACGTTTCACAGTTTGTGTGAATAAATTTGATTTATTTTATACTATGTAGGTTTACCTGCCTTTTGTACTTTAGATTGCATTGACTGGTAAAAAAAAATATATATATATACAGGGTATATAGGCCTATATATATATATACTGTATATATATATATACTGTATATATATACTGTATATATATATATTACATATGTCCTAAGCGCGCCTGGCGCCCTCTTTCGATAGAGGAATATTACGACCCTCCTTCCGTATTGATAAATACCAACATATGAAAATTAGCATTTAATGATTCACCAAACAGGTGATGTTACAGTTTAATATACACATAGCCTATGTTTAAGACCCCAGACCAGACTCCATGTACTGTAACAGTAATAGTATAATAGGCCCAGGGATGATGATGATGATGATGACGTCTTTACGTCGGATTGGTCCCTCTCTATTTACCCACAAGTCCTTGCAACTGACAACTACACATCTAGTTTTATTACAGTCGGTCAACCGCTATCATTGATGTCGTAAACGAAGACATGATTTAACCATGAATAAAAGCTGATGCATGTAAACTAAGTATTTGTATGTTTGTATTATTAAACCCTGACCGTAGCGGGGGTGCCCAGGTCCTGGTCTGGCGGCTCGGGGCCTAGTGTGGTTAAAAAGGGCTTCTGCTGTGATTGGCACCGGGGGGGGCGCGCCCCCTCCTGGCGGAATCGATATCAAGAGATTTCGGAAGCACAATTTTTAATCCCCGGGGCTGCTAGTGATCGATATCCTGGCGCCCCCACACTTATGTTAAAACATTCAGCAGAACCTTGTCGTTCGGAACCATGAACTATAACCGATGCGCCATGTAGCCGTACTGGAGCCTGCTGCAGGCAGAACTGTCGGTGGTAACACCGCTAACACGTTGCCTTTGTGCAAGTGATAAATAAGGCCAATATTTCACCGTGAAGTACTGAAGTGGTAAACGTTAACGGTTAGTTAGAGAGTAGTTAAGTATTGAAGTGGTAAACTGTAACGGTTAGTTGGAGAGTAGTGAAGTATTGAAGTGGTAAACGTTAGAGACTGACGCGTCGTCCTGCTGTCTGGATGTGAAACCAGCCGCCACTGTTAGGCAGGAAGTGCATGTCGCCCGTGTGCGCATGCTCTGCAGTTCTTCAGAATGTAGGGATGTATTTCGCTTCTTAAAACGGTAAGGATAAACTACTCGGTCGCGGACGTATCGGTTGTTCGGCTCGATTCGGATATATTCACGATATCCGTGTTCGAAGCGGCTCTTTTAGACTCCGACTCGTGTGCTTTGGACGGCCGGCCGAGCCCAGAATGGCGGGGCCGTGCCGTCGTTGTTCGCCGTACGTGCCGCCGCGCGGAGACGTCATTTTGAGGGGGAGCGGAGAGTAAAACGACGACGGACGCACGAGACAAGCGGCACGTAACCGTCACGCTGTAGATGCAAAGTTTGCCGTCGCTCGTGTAGCGAAGCGTAATGTTGAACTACGCCTGGTATTACCGTAATGGACACCACGTCTCTCGACTGCTAACCTAACCATAACCTAACCATAACCTAACATAATGGCCACCAAGTCTAGTCTCTCGACTGCTAACCTAACAATAACCTAACCATAACCTAACGGCCACCAAGTCTAGTCTCTCGACTCCTAACTTAACCATAACCTAACGTAACCAGGAGGCAGAATGTGTTCCTTGAGTCTAAATGAACGCGTGGTTTGCTCAGAACTAAAAGAGTTTTATGAAATACGTGCAGACGGTTTCCATCATCCTACTGTACTGTTAGTTCCTCTCATTCACAATATAACAGCCGGTTAACGGATGATACATTATATATGTATATATATTATATATGTATATATAATATATATTATATTAACGGTACATACGTTATCAGAAGGTTTAGCTCCACCACCCTGTTTACAGTGAAAACGTGAACTCGGAATGACAACATAAAGAATGGTCCATCTGGCCAGGTCATGGTTACCGGTCTTAATGAGGAGTATTTATTGTGTCATGGTCCATCTGGCCAGGTCATGGTTACCGGTCTTAATGAGGAGTATTTATTGTGTCATGGTCCATCTGGCCAGGTCATGGTTACCGGTCTTAATGAGGAGTATTTATTGTGTCATGGTCCATCTGGCCAGGTCATGGTTACCGGTCTTAATGAGGAGTATTTATTGTGTCATGGTCCATCTGGCCAGGTCATGGTTACCGGTCTTAATGAGGAGTATTTATCGTGTCATGGTCCATCTGGCCAGGTCATGGTTACCGGTCTTAATGAGGAGTATTTATCGTGTCATGGTCCATCTGGCCAGGTCATGGTTACCGGTCTTAATGAGGAGTATTTATTGTGTCATGGTCCATCAGGCCAGGTCATGGTTGCC
>OMNO01067663.1:14391-33347 GCA_900303215.1 Trachyrincus scabrus | reverse complement strand
GAGGATGTGGTGCAAGTGGTGCGCAAGAGACTGGAGGAGGAGGAGGAGGAAGACCTCCCAGAGGAGAGACGGCCCACCGCCCTCGCCAGGTCCTACTACCTGAAGGTCTGACTGTCCCACACACACACACACACTAGCTAGGTCCTACTACCCGAAGGTCTGACTGGCCCCCACACACACACACACACTAGCAAGGTCCTACTACCTGAAGGTCTGTCTGGCCCCCACACACACACACTAGCTAGGTCCTACTACCTGAAGGTCTGGAGGGTAGTCCCCCCATACTGTGTGTTGACTGTGTGTTGACTGTATAGTGACTGTGTTGACTGTATATTGACTGTATATTGACTGTGTTGACTGTATGTTGACTGTGTATTGACTGTGTATTGACTGTATGTTGACTGTATGTTGACTGTATGTTGACTGTGTGTTGACTGTATGTACGGTGGTTATGAATGAATGGTGTTGTTATGACTTCTCCTTCTCTGTTCAGCTCCTTGAGGAGGTGTTTAACTGGTTCAACAGCCAAGACCCTAAAGTGTGGGACCCTCTCACCAAAGACTTGCCCTTGTGAGTAACTGTCATTGGTTTATATGGTTTATATTATGGCTGTACTGAATAGTTTGAAGCTTCATTCATAACGAACCCTAACCCCTAACCCTAAACCCAGTGTCACTGTAAAGACATTCAAATTTTAAATAAACATTTGAATTCTGCACATCTGCATTCGCTTAGCGATCAGTGCTCCATCAGTGTTTCCCATACATTGATTTATTTGTGGCGGCACGCCACAATATCAACATTGACCGCCACATCTTGATTTTGTAAGAAGTCAAAAGCTTTCACCGTTTCACAGTCACACGTTGTTGTTGTATAAAATAGGGTTAGTACGTTTAGTCCCTACATGTTCAAGTTTTACAATAATGACCGCCTGCCAGGAATGTGTGAAATGTATAGCAGCATAGCACTGCTGTGGTTGGGTGTTAAAAATATCAAACATCTCAATAGCAGTTTGAACGTTGGTTTTTTAAGTTAGAAAAATATTGGATATTCAACAGATATTCACGCTCTGAATTAGCAATGTGATGCGGTGACCTAAAAATGCGATCACCGGTATGAGTCCCGTGTGTCTAGCGGTGTATACCCTCCCAGTAGGGTTAGGGTTGGCAGGGTTAGGGTTAGTAGGTTTAGGGTAGGGTTAGTAGGTTTAGGGTTAATAGGGGTAGGGTTAGGGGTAGTAGGGTTAGGGGTAGGATTAGTAGGGTTAGGGGTAGTAGGGTTAGGACGTTGAGCCATAACTACAAAACAGGATTTATTTCCACCGCCCCAATGAACATCCCAAGAAGAGTGGGTTGGGGGTATGTTTGACACCGTGATGACCGTAGATCAGGGTTAGCAGCATTGTGTAGATCATCAAATGGCCTCTATTTCAGTCTGATGTTTGTTACACTTTATATTCAAATTAATTAAAGTAGGCTTATTGGCTGCGAGTGGGTTTACGTGCATCTGACCGGCTCATAGAAACCCTTCCCAATCAAACGCAGATCGAACAGAGCATGAAATTCATTATTTTAAAATTGCATTTCCCTGTATTTTTTAAGGGAAAGGGATGAAAAGCCGAATGTCTTTGCGAGTAAAAATATATTTGCCTCGCATAAATTCCAGCATTTTGTAGCATATTTTGGTAAATAAAAAGGGCTATGTTAAAATACCCACCTTAAAGACAAGTGTTCATGCACATAAAACGTTCATGTTACACCTACAGTTACCCCTCATAGGGTGAGGGTTAAGGTCAGGGTTACCTGACTAACCCTCTGGCCTGGAGAGGAGGGCAGCCGCATGCAGGCGCTAAAAGTGATTAACGCGCTAATAAAATAAAATAACAATTTCTGTTCAAACTTTCTGCCCCAAACTTTATGTTTGGGGCGGAAAGCAAGAACAGAACCGTTATTATATTAGTTTCAGAATCAGAAATAATAATCCCCGGAGGGAAATTGGTTACACTGCAGTTGCTCACAAACTCTCTCTTTACAAGTGGGAAGTATATAAGAATAAGAAATACGAAATACTAGAATTATATAATATATATACAATATATATATGCACATATATATATATATATATGTACAATATATATATATATATATATACATAGCATGTACACAACATAAATATAAATAATAGTAATACAGTAAGGATAGCGATATATAAATATAAATATGAAATATGAAAAACAAAGTGTTAAGTGTATGTGCAAAACAAGAAATGACACTTGTACAATAAAAATATATACAGCAATTATGCAGTAAGCCAGGGGACAGTCTATTGACTCCGAGTGTCTGGCACTCAGAGAGAGGAGTTGTAGAGTTTGATGGCTGCAGGCAGGAATGACTTCCTGTGGCGATCTGTGGTGCATCTCAGTTGAAGGAGTCTTGCACTGAATGAACTCCTTCGATTGGCTAGCACATCATGGAGTGGGTGGGAGACATTGTCCAGGATAGCACGAAGCCTGGACAGCATCCTCCTCTCTGACACTGCCGCCAGAGAGCCCAGCTCCACCCCCATAATGTTACTGGCCTTGCGGATCAGTTTGTTAAGTCTGTTGGCGTCCGCTGCCCTCAGCCCGCTGCCCCAGCACACGATTATAAACAAACAAAATATTCCAAACCAAGCAATGGCATTTATTAGGTTTTTCTCAGGCAGGCTTAAGAGAGCTACCCTAAATACTTCACAAGTAAAAGCATTGAAAGTATTTATGTTCGGTTTATTGGTTGGTAGTTATACAAGATTGTTTATTTATCCAAGCACTTGTCATTTCAGCAGGGAAAACCATAAGTTTTGCATTTCAACAGCTCAATGGTACCCTTTCCATTTACCCAGCTCCCTACCCCAGGCTACTCAAGGATGTGATGGCTTCACAATGAGTAGCCTAAACCATATTACAATTATATATTTGTAAATATGAGCCAATTATTACATAATCACAATTACATCAATGAACCCATTTTGTTCAGAGGCAATTACATTTGGTCGAGTCATGCCGACTTAGACTAGTCCGCTAAGTCTCTCGCTCAGCTCCCACAGTTTCTTGGCTGCAACATCATCCTTAGCTTTAGGATAGACATCCTTCACTGTGCAGTTGGAGAAATATCTGCCACTGAGGCCTTCGATGCCTTCCTGGAGAGCACAGTGCAGAGTGGTTTGGGCCCCCTGTTCTGTGTTCTTGAAGAAGAAGGCAGTGATGGGCTTGAGAAGAGCTTGAAACACCTTGTTCCAGCTGCGGCCAAGCTCTGAATTGATGGCTCCTGAATCAATGAAAGAATTAATCAATTAGCGAACGAACCAATAATTGTTCTCGTAAACTTGTACCCTCTAATTTGTGTATGAACTTTGTGGAGTGCAGCATTTAGTTGGTCAGTTAGTTGGCTGCATGATCCTATGAACTCACCTGGATGGAGGCTGTAGCAGGTGACTTTAGTGCCCTGGAGTCTCTTTGCTAGCTCATGGGTAAAGAGAACATTACACAGTTTACTGTCAAAGTAGATCTTCATAGTTTGCGAAGTCGAGGTCCCTGTGCCCAAAGCTTTGTGAGTGTTCAGACAATTGAAATCGATCTTTCCAAAGTTATGTCCCATGGACGACACGGTGACCACCCTGCTTGGGCCGCACGCGTTCAGCCGCTCCAGCAGTAGGTTGGTCAAGAGGAAGTGGCCGATGTGGTTGACCCCGAACATCATTCCCAAGCCATCTTCCGTCCTACCTTGCAGAAGGACCCCTGAGGAACAAATGGAGGATTAGGTCAAATCCTGGTCAAATTCTTCTAAAGAAGACCAAATCAGCACTTCCCCATCCCAGCTCATGAAATCTCAACTCATAGGGGAAGCTGTGTAAATGTATGCGTGTTAAGCATACTATAAATGTAATGTTCCTATTGGAAGTGTGAAAATGTGTTTGGCTGTGTAAGTAGTACTATTACAATTAGAATAATAAGGTTGGACTTTTAAATTCCTTTCTAGAAACCCAAAGCGCTTTACAAAAGGGAAGAAAAAGTAATAGTACATGTATTCCAATGTACCGTTTCTAGTAATAATTGAAAATATTTTTCTCACAATTAGCAGATAATTATAAGATAATTACGTTAATAAGCTGCAAATGGGATATTTCATGCTGAACCATGAAATCTGCATGGCCTGTCCATTTTTACACAGAACAAAATACTGTTAATGATAATGTTATAACTAACCAGCATTGTTGATCAGAAGGTCCAACCTGGGCTCAGTGTTCAGGAAGTTCTCAGCAAAGGTGCGAACAGACTTCAAGCTCCCCAGATCCAGCTGCATGAACACCACGTCACTGCTCCTGCTCGCCTAATACCACACGTTTCAGCAGTTTTCGATAGGACACTGCCGCATCTTCCAGCGATAAGATGACATTGCAAATGAATGAAGGAAACGTTTAGTGAAGCTATTACCTCCTTGACTTCAACTACAGCAACTTCTCCTCTGAGTTTATTCCGGCAGGCGAGGATGACCCGAGCCCCTCTTTTAGCTAAAAATATCGCCGTCGTCTTTCCAATTCCTGTGTTGCTACCTCCAGTCATATGGAAAGAAGGAACAACAATGTTACAATCCATGTGACTATTACAGATGATTATACAGTCTATATTATACTGTGATTTCAATTTATAATACTTGTTACAATCATATCGTAATTAAGATGTCAAGACGCGTGTTGTTTCGTCGCAGTATCTCAAGGAATATAGAAAGTAGGCGACGACCCATGTTCATACATGTTGAGTCCCTTACCAGTCACAATCACAGTCTTCCCATGCAGTTTAGCCTTGCTTGTGCATCGCTTTCCTTTGACGACTACATTGTGGAAAATATACCAAATGCCTATAATGCATCCAACAATCAATATAAAATATGACATCATGTCTGACATTAGTATTTAAAACCCGGAGGAGTTAACGAGGTACCCGGAACTAGTGGCTTAGACCTACCGATTAAAGAGCTAAATATGTCTAACACACACCCAGGTTACGACCGAATCAGGAAAGACCTGGTCCTCTAGCGCCAAATACGAGTGTGATTCAAAATAATACGGTTGACAATCTTTGACAACAGTATACAATAACTAAAGTCTGAACTGAAATGCTGCTGAGATTTTACATGTGACTTTGTCAAACGAATGTGTGCAGTGTAATACACGTAATAACCACATGCAACACCGCTGATATCACGTGTCGTTTGTAGTCTTAATATTTGCATCATACTTGTCACCATTGCATAATAAAGGATGTCTAAAGTGATACAGTGCAGAGACCTGTTCCTGTGCACCACTATAACTTCATAAAGTGCACCCAGAGGACATTGTGGTATTCTGATTAAACTCGCATAGAAGCCTTACCTGGAAAGCAAAACAAAATAAAAACTAATACTAATTATGTCCACTATGTTCTGTATAAGTATGCAGTGCTTTATGGTGTTTTAATCAAACAGATAAGCCTACTTTCACCTGCAATCCGTTTTGATTATTTACCCAAAAAAGGCGGGGCTAGAACAGGGGTCAATGTTCACACATATTAATCAAGCAGACAGCCCTACAAAAGCAGATATGTGTGTATGGTAAATGGAGCTCAGCAGATTGGTTCCTAAGAACTAATTACAAGGTGTCTAGGTAATGCAAGAGCCTAGAATACGAATCAATGAAAAACCATTGGACACAAAGAGCATTAATAATTGTTCTTAGAAAATCTTTTGATATTTACACGTTTCAACAGACAAGCAGATACGGACAAGGAGTGCCTATATACAAAGCAGCACGGGATGTTAAAATGAGTGCTAAAACAATACGCTATTTACACGTGACTAGAGACGGAAAAAAATCAGACTAAGAAGACTATCACAAACTTCTGTTACTCAACCAGGTATTACAAATTCAATGAGTGTCTGTACAGTTAAAAAAAAAAGTTTATCTACATTAAATCCAATGTTTCTCAAACTGAGAGACACCGAATTGTATATATTTACATAATATATACATATAGCTCAGAAGCATGTATGATTCCATACATATATAGCTACCTGTGGTGCAAACGGAGCAAAAGAAATAATGCGCGACTTCAATACTACACAATGTTCTGTGCTAAATTATCTGACAAATAAGGTAATGTTACAAAGTTAACTACTATACTGGCAAAAAAAATTATAATGAGCGCTGGTACATAATATAGCTCAAGTGTCCCAATGGTCTTAAATGAACTAACGGTTACAGTCAGTCCTTCAAAAGCAGAAGAGATTGTCAATATTTTAAGTTCATGCAGAAATACAAACCGTTAAAATGGAAAAAAATAAAAAATATATTTCCCTGTTACCCAAACGTCTGTGCAGTTTTCCCTTCATTGTTTCTTAGAAAGTTACCAAACAAACCACAAACCAAACCTCAGAAGCAGCAGACCTGGTGAAACACAGGTCATTACAATTCCTGTTTCCCACTTGACGCCAACCAATTAGAAACAGCAACTGCATAATTACCACTGTTGCTGTGGTTTGACTTAACTGTTTGGTTACCGTTTGAAAGAAGGTGCAAAAGTAAAAAAAAAAACAGGAACGGCATCTTCTATGGGCTAGGGAACAGCACTGGACCCTAGCACTGGTACTTGGAGGGAAATACCAGTCTCTTGGTCTCCCTGTGTGGAGACGGTGCTGACGGAGGCAGTGTTCCTAGTGGGCGTCATGGGGGCAGAGGTGATGCTGGGGGCAGCAGCAGCAGCAGCACTAGAAGCGCTGCTGCTGCTGCTGCCAGTGCAGCTGGCCGCAGTCACAACCACCACCTCTTCCTCTTTGGGCCGCTTGACAGCAAACTCAGCAATGCTGAAGACAAACTGCAGGCAGCCCAGCTTGATGTAGCTGCCATGGTGGAGCAGCGCCGTGCCCTCCCAGCCTGCCCCGCTTCCTCCTATCAGGCTCGAGCTGCTGGCCTTGCAGCTGCATGAGAGCCCCGGGCCTCCCTGGGACTGGCAGCTCATCACACCGCCAGCTGGCAGCAATCCAATCACAGAACTGGGCTGATCTTCCTCCTCCCTCTTCTTACTGCGACCTGTGGACAAAAATGTGGACGGTGGTGGACACAGTAAGTGACTGCTGACTGTTGGATTCTACCAACGGAGTGCATTGAGCATCTCTGATGAGTCTTTTGAGCATCTCTGATGTCCAGCAACAGACTAATGGGAAGGATCACAAACTAAGTGCCTAGAACATCAAATGTCAACAGTGACAAATTTGCTTAAGATAACTTGCTTGAATGTGGATTTTATATTTTACTAAAACGTTGTTTCGAAGCGGATGTCAAGATATTTACAAAATGAAAATCACTTGAAGATGTGTGGGAAAACCCAATATTTACTCACGTATAATGCCTTGCACATCTGACACGAGGCCACTAGGTGGAGAAGGGAAGGCCTTCTCAGAGAAATCACAGGAGTAGAGGACATTGTCCACTGTGGTTCCATGCTCACTATAGTTGAGCAGCTCGTAATGTTTTGTATTCTGCGGGAAAACACAAAGATCATTGTATTCACAACATGCCCCGAAAAAATAACAGTCCAACACATACTTCATGGAAGAATACAATATAAGATGGTTACCCACCTCATCATAGAAAATACAGGCATGCTTCCCCGAAACGAAGTTGCAATGACCATAGTTTGTAAGGCACACATCCATGTCAGCACCTAAAACAATCATCAGAAGTGTCATTAATACTCATGAATAGGGTATTTTCAATGAAAAAAAAATTGTCTCTTTGTAGAAAACACTTTCTCTGAACCAAATGAATCAATACATAATATGCACAAGGAAACACAATAAGTCCACCTTGTTGTGCAAAATTACTAGACCTGGGTACCAAAACTTTTTAGGTACCGACGAAAACACGCTGGTAACAGGCCACACTACAAACACTCTAGCCTGGCCACAGGCTAGCGCGCCTCGCTATCAGGAGTGCATGCTGTACTGCCATGATATGCCAAAATGATTTTCCATGTGCGTGCATGTTACAATGTCAGTGATCAGTTTCTCTCTCCGTTTAGCTACATATCACTTTTGCTTTACTTATTATTAAAACTTCTTAAAGTCTTTAAAGTTTGACAGGGATGCCCACCATTGTAGTAATGTTTACACTCGCAGTAAAGTAGCAAATTAATGATTTGGCATAGGAACCGAATTCCAGGTAGTAGTATATAAACAACTCAAGACGTTATCCAACATAGTTCACATATACCGGAATGAAAAAGTCAATTACCAGTTCCTATGTACAAAGTCCTGTAACACATGTTGACGGCTTCTCCCTTTCCTGTTAGAGAGTAAAAGACTGCTCTTGTCTGCACCTTTTTCTTGCCTGTAAAGAAAGTTAGGTACATATTACACAGTACATATTACAAAAAGAAATATACGTTATTGAGGACAAACAAAAACAGTTTTAATTACCCTCAGGGCATGGAGACAGGGTTTTTAATGAGAGCGGACCAGCAATGGGTGAGGGGTCGCTCTGCTGAGACATGGAGGGACCTTTGGGGGGGAAAAGCTGTTGTATCCGCTGCCAGGCTAAAAGCTTCACCATCTCTACGTCCAACTTGTCTATCTCGATCCCTACAGAATACCAGAACATGTTATAAATATTAAACACTGTGTGGATTCAGCCATCAGACATTTTAAATATGCTCATAGATTTAAAGGCCCTGGGGCAGTTCTTGACGTATAGTACGCATGCTCCAAGTAGGATAAATTATGCATTTCAATCTATAGATTCACAACTACCTGGTCGCTACTGTCGCTGAATTTTGGAAACACTGCATGAAAATTTTTAAGGTTAAATAAAATATACAAAGAACAAATGTAATGTTAATGAAATATTTGTGTTAAAAACAATATTGTGTTCCCCTTATCATTTACTGCCATGACATGTGGGTATCTTGCCACCATGTATGCACAGTATTGTGCACGCTATAAGTGACGTGCCACACACAAGTTTTAGTATACACATATCAGCTCTCGTAAAAAAGAAAGCTGAACAAAGTATTTATCTCAAGTAAGTAGAAATGCATAGAAATGCACAACAATAGCGGCAAGGGAACAGCTTGAGATAGTCGGGATTAGTAGAAGAGTGCTTGAGATCAAGAGAGGTGAGAGATTTTGTAATTGTGCATCAGGATACTTACCACCATCATCTCCTATACAGGCTTTAATACAATTGGATAGTTCGGGTAAGGAGGAGAATGCACCGGGGAACACAGCTTCCATGCCACCAGGACCTGTTTTTAAATCTGTAGAGAGTAAACCTGCATTCAAAAATAAAACACTAAAGATGAGGCACAACTTTTCTTTTCAATTTATGATTAACAGCCATAGTTCAAGGGTCGATTAATGTACGTCTACATGTTAAAGGTCTTTTAACATCATTATGCATATGTCTAAACATGAGTGGAAGAAAAACAATTTCCATAATTAAATTGTGTAATTTAAAATGATGTTGTACACCCGTCTGGTTTTATTGGCAATTCATTTAAATTATGTTCATCCTTCAGTTTGCCATCTTGTGCATGTAGTACATAAGACTTCTTAACTCGTATCAGAAGAATCCAAACTTTAACCTCTCGTAACTATAGCATGTATCACAATGTAAATTGTGTATTTAATTGAGGCCCCTGTATCATGACACATCATTTTATCAGGTTATCGCCAATACATACCCAATTTAGTCATCAATTAGTAGTAGTTGGTTATTACCTGAACGAGCCGGTGAAGTCGACGACCCCAACTTGCGTGCGGTGTGAGTGTCCTGGGTGGCTTTCTGTTGCGGCGCAGTGGCCCGGCCACCGCTAACTACGGCCCGGCCACCGCTAACTACGGCCTGGCCAGCGCTGACTACGGCCTGGCCAACGCTGACTACGGCCTGGACACCGCTGACTACGGCCTGGCCAGCGCTGACTACGGCCTGGCCACCGCTGACTACGGCCTGGCCACCGCTGACTACGGCCTGGCCACCGCTGACTACGGCCTGGCCACCGCTGACTACGGCCTGGCCACCGCTGACTATGGCCTGGACACCGCTGACTACGGCCGGGGGCTTCTGGTCACTCGTGCACTCCGTCTTAAGCTCCTGCTGGGCTCTGTGATTCAGATGGATGTCTGTGATAGGACAAGCTGCGGGACCGTCCTTCTGGAGGCAAACCTCAGGGGTGCTCTCGCTCTCTCTTTTGATGGGAGCCCCAGCTATGTGGTTGGCTGTGGGGGCCAAGTCTTTGGGAGTGGTGGCCTGGGGCTTTAGCCTGAGCAGGGCCTCCGTCTGCCTGGGGGAATCGGGGGTAGTGTTGCAGACAAAGGGCCCATTGGCTTTGGGAAATGGCTGCTGCTCGTCCGTAAGGGGCCCATTGGGTTTCCTACTATTTTTACAGGCTGTTGAAAGACGGTCACATTTCTGGGGCAGTGCTGCAATGGGGTCCTTCGCGGGGAAAACCCCCTGGGGGTCATTGTGTATACTACATGGTTTGGAACTGGGTGCGGACGAGGGAGTCCCGTCTGAAGAGTCTTGAGACTTGAGGTCTTCTGGTGCAAGGCTAGATTTTGCACTGGCTTTCTGTTCAGAGTCCCACTCCAGTGACAAGGAGGGTAAGGGTGACGACGAAGCCTTTTGCTTCATGGAGAGGTGACGCATAATGCTGCACTGCAGAGCGATCACATCTTGAAGCCACTGGTTTAACACAAACATAAAATATGTCTTTGTTAGCTTTGGTATTGTTTGTTAAATTGACCCATAGTTATTTTCTGCATGATCTTTTTTATCTGGTCCAGTATTGAGCAAGCATGCTACAGTCAGCTGCCACAATCCATGCTATACTATGAAAATCGACAAAATAACCGTTTATGCCAATGTTTTGACTCAAAATATGGCTGGTCTCATCCACTCTTGCTCGCTGCTCTATTTTAAAACAGACTTGGCAAAGATGGGCATCAATATTAATTGCGCTGCACATGTTCTGATGCACCAGTCCACTCCAGGTGGCATCATTATAGCAGGAGCAAAGAAGAGTACGGAACTGCAAGTTTCTAAATAGGTCAACAGTTGAGGTCAACAGTTGAGCAACAACATCGACAAATGTGTAGTTTGAAAAGTTTACTTTTCATGTAAAATTAATATTACCATCTTAAAAATGATACAATGAAAACTATAATGGCCGTATGCATGTTGTCAACATTTAGCCCAGCCATAAAGAAACTGATAATCTATACATGTTGTACCTCTTGCTGCTCGGTCTCCGTGGTGAAGTACTTGGGGGTCTGATGCTCTGGAGCACCGCTGCATACCAGCTCTGACTGGCGGACGCCGGCTGAAGCCAGCATGGGAGGGGGGTTCTGGTACTGGGACTTGACAGCATCTGGTACCTAAGTTATAGGAGTGTTAGGAAACACGATGAGCTCGATATCATTAGGGTTCTGAGATCCTTAGGGCCATTAGCCTTGGCTAGCATTAGGCTTCTACAATCTGTCCCCCGAGTCAGCCTGACGAACCTTGATAGTCTTCTTGTTGTGCTGGTGAGGAGTGCGTCGGTTGGGTACATTTTGTCTGTGAACCCGACGGAGAAAGTCCACTTTGACAGCGTGCTGAGACATCCTGTCCTGAAATTGGTCGAAGAGCTGACAGCGGCTGGTTAGGTTCAAGGTCCTCTTGTTTAGCTAGAAAAGAGCAGGGCATCAAGTTATCCTCATAGCTTACAGGTCTGTGAATTATATGAATTGTGAAATGGTGATACGATACGCATCACGACAAAGAGCAATCGAATGACATGAATCACTAATACCATTACTACAACAGCAGCTAAACTAATTGTGGACAGTGGGATGTCCAAATACAAACAATGCACACGCGTAACATCCATTCAATATTTATCTATTTTCCACTGAACACATCCCCTTACCACTAAGTGTTCAACGTGATTGGGGCACATCCACTTGCCCGCGGGCAAGGTAGTGAGTGGAGGATCCAGACAGTCCATATGGAACAGGAGGGGACAATAGTCACACTGGATGAGCGGAGCCATCCTGCAACTCCTGCCAGAGGAAAGCAAACATTCAATAAGAGATATTCACAATCGTCATAGTAGCTCTTATTGGGTAATAGTGTACACACCACTTTAACCTAAATGACTGAACTAAATAGAAGGACTGATTAATGAACATATAGATATTAATATTCCAATACACTATGAGAAATGTAATATAATCCGTCAGATATTAATATGGGTGATATTCAGAGTGGACTACTGCAGAGGTCCAGAAGGGCCGTGAATCTGGTGATAAAATAATGCATCACAATGGAGAAAATATAATCAAATAAATACAGATAGTGTTGTTTTGATAATTGACACAAGTAGTAGAGCTGATTATGTTTGATTTCATCGGGTCGGGTCAATGAAGATTGACGGTACAGAGTTTAAATAGGAACCTTCCACAGGAGAAGCAGACTTTGACAGGTAGAGGGACCAGGCCGTTAGAGTCCAGCTCATGCTGTGGCCTCCTGAATGGCTTGCCAACCAGCTCCTCCTTTTTCCTCCTTTTGCTGCTACCTACAGAGGACAAGCAGAAGAAGCAGTTATTCATGGCTTCCCTCTACTCCAAAGTTCACTTCTGATTAGGTTTAACTAACTAGTTCCCATGAGTAATATGGCAGGAGAGATATTACACATATCGCTCCTGCCATATGTGTAATACAGCCAAACATTTGTAAAAACGTTTTCATAAAAAAAAAAAAGCATTTATTGGTGCAATTTAGTGGATGTCCAAGACTATAAGAGAAGGAATTTGAAATCTAGCACCATACAATTAAGCAAGATCTTGTCTTGCACGGTAGATTAAAAAAAACACACAATCTCTTGGTTTCCTCTAGCTTTAAACTATGCTTCGTCATAATGAACAAAGCAAGGCAAGATTGGATGTGACTGGCTCAGTCAAAGAGCATTAATTATTTAGGCATTATTTTAGTACATGTGGTAAATCCTACTGATGCAGTGCATGTAAGACTTAATAAATAACACTGTCAAAAATACTTTCCACAAACATTCTAGATCTGTAAAGAAAATAAAACGGTGGTGTTGGCAAGTGTACCTGGAAGTGCGGTGGTGCAGGTCAGCTCATTAGGCAGTTGAAACTGTGTGGGGTTTCGCTCCATGGCGGCAGCGATCAGCAGCTGGAAGGGTCTCTTCAGGAGACGCGGTGCTGGGGCCAGATTGGAGGAGCCTTCCAGCTCCGAGCCCATCGCTTCCTCCTCTGCCTCTGCCGCGTCCTCCTCGCCGTCATTCTGGTCCTCGGACGGCGTGGGTGTGGACGAACTGTTGGAGGTGGGTGTGCCCGGACGGCTGCTGGGTCTGCTGCTGGTTCTGCGGTCCAGCAGGCGGACCTGGGCCACCCTCAAGCCGGGCCCTGCGGCACCAGCCCCTGGTGGCAGGCCATCCAGACGGAGGGCGCCAGCGTTTAGCTCCAGCTCCACGGCTGGCGACGCCGCACGTTTGGACACTAGCTTGTCTGGTAGGCCGTTGGTCTGGTCAGACTTCTGCTCCCGCTTCTGTGTAAGAAGGAACAGGAATTGGAACAAAAAATAAAACTTGTTTTCTCAAAATCAGGCCCTGAAAGATCCTATGTTTAGTCACGTCCCAATATCCTGGAACTTGGAAGTGTGTCTGTACGACTGTAGCAAATAGGTGGTCACCTTTTTTCGAACATTACAACGATGACACATCCACTCCCCAGGTGGCAGCATTTCTTCGCTCAACGGAGGGTTGCTGCAACACAGAATCCTCCAGAGTTATAAACAGTGTAGTAACAAGACAGCCATCTTACACACATCAAGAATACCTTTAAAAGGTTTAACACAATGTAACACCCAATAAATATGTTTTAAGAAACATTCATTGCAGGGTTCATAGATTTGTCTTGTCATCCCAGGAAAGTTATATTAACATAAAAGACACTCATGACTAAAACACCTATAATTTGGAGTACTTGTGCTGTATGGCATCTGTACATGGCTAGTCCAACTAGTGCTTCAACTCCATCTAGTGGACAAAAATAATAATAGGTATAAAATAATACAAATGACAATGTATGTTTTTACATCTGTGGTCACTACAATGAACAATCCAGAGATATATCCATTAATAATAGTATATATACACTCAATATAAACAGAATTAACATGTTTTGACACCCTTTAATCCACTCAAATATTTAAAGGCAGCGAAACCTTAATGTGTTACCGTGCTAAGAGTGTCCCCCAATCCAAATATACATCTGACCATAATCAACTACAGCAATAATTACTGCCCGCTTCCGGTGTTTACTATAATTGGCATGTATGCAGTGTGCTTTACTCAAATATTACTAAGATCAATGAGTAAGCACAAGCAGCTAAAATCGACAGGCTCCATGTCCTAAAATGAATACTCTATGAAACATTTCATAATACAATAACTATGCCATTGTCGTTATTAACCATTATATTGCAAGCATTAAATGTGGTTGGTAAGATGGCGCTGGAATTGAACAAAAAATGCTGGGAGGTCGCCATATTGTAAACAGAGCGCAGAGCGGTAGCCATGGCTCCGTGTTCACCAGGCAGCAACTCTCGCTCTCTTTAGGACGAGTTTAGCCGACAGACCGCGAGAGCTGCATTCTGACAGAGAACATTCCGCGGCAAATTTTAATCAATTTCCCAAAGTAAAGTAATTACACAGAAACATAGCAGAAGTGCGTTTCCTCTATCCTTCATTCGTAGTTAACGGATTCCTACTGAGCCAGTGTGTGATAATTTGACAGCAACTTCTTACGCTAAAGGTGTGGGCACGCTTAGTTTTCGCGTACGTCGATCTCATTTCCCTGCCTCCCAAAGACTGATCAGAAAAACGAACGTGGTTCCTTCACATCGTGCCCATCAAAACATGTATACGATGCAGAGCTACGCCTATATAGCTTGGCCAAGTAGCACACGACTGGCTGTCACTTTGTATGTGACCGACGCAGAAGGCGGTTGTGTTCAGATGGGTTTTGATCTTTTACATGCAGACGTTACCAGCACTGGAGGTGGAAGGCCGCGGGGCAGTGGTCGCAGCAGAGGAGGTCTCCTCCCTCCCGGCAGCTGTCGCAGGTGTCGTGATTGGTGGCCCTGCCGCTCCTCCGCGCGTCCCTCACCAGCTTCCGACTCCTCTTGTCCACTTCTTCGGACTTCGGGGGTGCCAGCAGCGTTTGGATTTGCTGGAAAAAGTTTATGCCTATGAATTTAAGCTAACAACCAGCAGCAACAACGCGCACAGTAGCTGCATGCTAACAGTACACTGCAAACTGCTTTGCTTATGCAGTTGTAGTAGTTTACACTAATACTTACGCGATTTTCAGCGTACTGCCAAAGACTAATGACCATTTGACCCAATATGGCAATACGTTAGCAGTATGAGGCTAGCCCAAAAGGCCTACAAGCTCAACAACCTCACCTCCATTAAGCCCCCAGAGGTATCCAAGTCGTAGACAATCGTTGGGGTCTCCATTTTGTCCCACATTCATCCAGGAGTCGACGTTGTAAAACGACTTTTCGGTACAAATGACAGAGCACAGAATGATACAAGCGGGTCCCGAAATGACGTCCTTTACCTACTATGTATGTCTGAGATTGGTTTACCAACCAATGGAAGCTAGCGTTAGCTAGCTAACGCCACTAACGACGAAGGCAAAGCGTCAACCACTCAAGGTTGTGAAGCTACAGCAGCCTGCGAGCCTTCTCAGTCAAATGCAAGTGTTTAATGAAATATATCTACCTAGCAGCAGTCCTAGTGGACACGTGTCGCTCCTGCCTAAAATGCACTGTACCAAATGAAAGCGGATAGCAACCGAATTCATCTGCGGCCTAGCTGGCCAGCCATGATTCTTGTTTCTGCTCCTGCAAAAAAGAGGCTTGTAAATCTGCAAACCCGTCCGCGTTCATTGTCAACAGAAGATGTAGTGAAAAATATGACAGCCAATTCGGCCTCGCGTGATCCAATGCACGGTTACAGAATGCTTGTCGAAGATTTAGTCCGCAAAAAGGTATCTTGAAATGTGAATCAGTTGCTGTTATTGTTGTGAAAAACCCTGTGCATCAACACTACCAGCAACATCCTTTCCGAGTTGGCGCAACCGCGAACCGCCGGACGCGCATGCGCATTTGTTGGACGCGAAACATACTTGGAGAAATCGGATATGCAAGAGCAGTATGTATTATCTCTTTTTGCACAGGAATGCAAATGAATGCTTCGGAAAAACAAATTATATTTATAAACGGGAATACCCCCGAAGGACGCGGTGGATTGTTTTTGCATGAATGTCTTTTTAGCATCCAGATACAACCTAGCTTGTTGTAAAATAAGAGCCTATTGCTGATGGCGGGCTGTGATTGGTCTTGCTCGTGGCGCCTGCGAGCTTGTAGCCATGCCTTTACTCGGAGTTCTAGCCTTCACCAGCAGAGGGAGCCATTTATGTGTTCTCGTGGGGTCTATATTTCTTGAATGCATATTCATATGAAATTACAAACTCGTTGTAGCCCACGTCCACGATAAAGAATAGATTTAGACTATGCAACATATTATACCCCCACCCCTGTATTGTTTTTTAAAGCAATGACTCCTTATTTGACTAATGAATCATATATTAATTATCATATCATTCCAGCCCTTTCCTTACAGCATCATATCAACTACAGATAAAAAACGTTAACTAATGTACATTACTAATTGACTCACCTGGTGTACAGGGAGAGGAATCCCAAATGATTGTTGCCATATGGGGCTAGAATTGCTAAATTCTGTGTAAAATAATTAATGCAATTGTAAGGCAATGTGCCTTACAATGCTCAGATGCCCAGTAGGCCCTGCGTCCCAAACGATTGATGAATATTTGATTATTAAAATTTCCCTTTAAAAACGAGCGTGTTGTTAAATATTATTGCAAAACATCGTCTCTTTTGAAAGGGGTAGAGGGGGCGTTTTGACATGTGTAGAGAGACTCTTTTAAATATTTGCACATTCTTCATAATTTTCAGTTGCACTGCTAACCTAGCAGTGACTAAATGTATGGACTTCTTTTCAATAGGGCAACCTATATTGTCACAATATGTTCATGGCATTGCAGTTATTGAGTGTCACACCTTTCTCAATGATAGTATGTATTTCTTTAAAATGTAACTCCCTTGATAAAAACAAACCACAAGGCAGGTTTTCTGAACAATAACTTTTATTGAAGATGTTTGTGAAGTTGCTTAATCAGTACACTATGTACAATCAAAAATAGGTCAATAGGTCAGCACACCAGTTTAGAAATACATGTTATGACAATGTTAAACTATGGTATTGATCTTTATTCTAATGCATTTTCCAAAACAGGTAGCTGTGGAAGGACAAATTGATCACCTTTGCTTGCTTTTCTTATAAAAAGAAAATGCACAGAATGTAACAAAGCATATTTAATGGTTCTTGGAAAAACTAGCGATGTTAACAGAAAAATTCAAATCTTTCTTAAATGAAAGTATTTCTTATTTTAACTGAGAAAACATAACAAATACAAGAGCCTTTCATTTAAGGCACATTCAGATTTCTTGGAGGATAGGTTTAACAAAAAGAATAACATTTTGCCGTTGAGTGCTCTGAAATGCAAATCCTCGAAATAATCATTGTTTTAGTTTTATTTGTAATCTAATATATTCTCCCGAACTCCATAAATACCTGACCATTTCCTTTAAGAGTGTTTGGCTGAAGAAATATAATGTACAACATACATGACACAAAAATGCACTTATAAGCTCAGCAGCGAATGGTTTCTGAGATTTAATGTCGCTGTGAAAGTCTTCAAAATGTGAGCGCCAGGTAAAAACTGTACAAACGGCTGCCGAACCATTGCAATCGCTGGGCTTAGAAAAATAATATAATAATCCAGTGGCACAGAAGTTCCAGGGGCCTTGTGGAGTGCGGTGGAGAAGTGGCTGTTCAACCAGACAATAAGGTGTAGGCAACATTAACCTCAGGGGATCACATAGAGGGTTGAGCAACAACATGCTTTCTGTCTGCTGCTGGTCCACACGCGTCCTTTAAATTGAAACCTCATACGCTCTGCTCTCCTGCAAAGAGGAGAATATCCATTATGAATTTTAGCATTAGTATTCCTTTGCTTAGAAATTCATAGAATTACAAGGTATTATACACAAAGAGCCTATAACAAATATTGCCATTAAGCCATTAATATTGTTAGCATTAATTGTATGTTACTGCTCACTAGTGGCAGTTTTCAGAATTGCAAAGTGTAGTGACAGGCACCCTTAGTGGTGACATAGGTGTGTATAAGGTATGTGTTGATGAAAAGAGAATGTAAATGACCATACCTCATTGTTCTTGAACAATGACCACATGGAAGAAAAGAGTGGAGAAGAAATTGGCATTATTTGAAATGTTGCACTAGGAAACGTGATTAATAAAGAGTTCAAAGCCAAAAATTAACCCTTAATATAGTTATCACTCATGCTTTGTATTCTGCTACACTTTCACAGTATTCTTAATCGGTTTCAAAGTTTTTTCAATTAAAGGGCTATATACAATACCGAACAGTACCGGGTACCTCACAAACCAAACAGAATTGTATGGATCAATACCCATCTTGTTCTGTTGCTTTGTATTTAGTGTTTTTAACTTTCTCTAAGATACACAAGTATGTCTTTCGCCTTTGCCATTCAACAGTGTCTCTCTGTATTACATGCACTTGCAAGTACACACACACATACACACACACACACACACACACACACACACACACACACACACACACACACACACACACAAACACACACACACACACACACACACACACTCACACAGACTTGAGGTGTGA